>JAHWFP010052015.1:58609-74697 GCA_023313725.1 Lithobius niger | reverse complement strand
TGTTTGTTTGATTAGTGATTTACACGTATTCGTGTGCGTGGAGGCTGGCATGTCACAATCCTTATTCCCTGGAATTGGAGTTTAAATTATAGTTTGCTACGTTCGAGTGAACTCCAATCCATGTTTATTTGAGTACCTTCACAGCTTTGAATGCGGGAATGTGAGATGTAATGATTTTTTGCTACCATTTTTTGTTCAGTTGATGCATACGCTGAAGCATCGAGTCCGTTCCTAAAAGACTGAAGCATGACGTCATTTTTCATCGAATCGGAAAGGATCGGTTGATGAACTTACCGCTTGGGGCGTGAATGTTATGGCCACGACACGTACTCTTAAACAGCAATCAGTATTAAAAACGCTCAAGTGTGTAAAATACGGATGTAAGCCGTAAAAATACTCAATGCTCTAAAGGATCAGAAACAAGAAAAAGACATGTAAGCCATCAGCATTGCAATAATACGTGTAAAAAATCTCTAGCGGCCCCCAAAAAACAAACTGGAGCTTCTTTTTACACGAGATAGTTTTTTTTTTTTTTAATTTAAATTTTGACGAGCCTTACGTCAGCCGAAGCAATTAATGCTTGTATGGCTGAACCGGCTCAATTTTGAACATTACCCGATTTTTTTTTTAGAGAAGAAGAAATCCGGTAAAGGGAGGTGCCAGCCCGGGGATTCGAACCGGGAAACCTCCGATCATCTTCGGGGCCAAAAGATTGTCCAGAATTAGCCAGAATACATCCCATAGCCGCTGAAGGAGCATGGTAGCCTCTCACGCCACCCTGGCTGGCAGTCCTGGCGGGGGCTTTGCCAAGGTCCCCTTTCCAGGGGTTCGACCAGATCCGCAAACCTCCAGCAACCAGGCTGAGCACTCTCACAACTCAGCCACTTTTATCTGTTCCTTTAGAACATTCATTTTTTTTGGCCTGCTTTTATTTTGTATACACTTCAGCGTTTTTTAATACTAATATCAGTTTTTTTTCTGGGAGATATTCCAAGTAACCTAAATAACTAAAATATGAAAAAATCGCGTTGTGAGAAAATTGAGATAAACGCTTTTTTAAATAAATCAGTCGCCTTACAATCGTGTTCAAAAGGCCCTGGTCCTTGCTAATGCTTGTATTTCAAGCTACAATCTTAAAAATTGGTTCGATCTCAATAATAATAATAATATTTGTCGCAATTGCAACAGGTCTGGCAAGGACCCTATAGGAAAGGTCACTGACAGCCAGCCTAAATTATAAAACAAGACAATTACATAAAGTGATAAAAGTATGGCCAGGAGAAGGTAAGGGAAATGGTATGGGGTTACGAATGCCTTACCACCAAGGTTAGACCTGCCAGGGACTCTAAGGTCCCCGATGGCATCGCCAAACGTGTTGGACAAGGGAGGTGTAAAAAAAAAAAGGCCCCCAAAAAAATAGAAAGGCAGATAAAAAAAATGGAGAGGTTAAAAACATCGTTATGTAAATCAAAGTATGGTTATAGGTGAAAGCAAAATTTTCCCAACAACAGCAACAAGAAATATTAATGCAGTGGAGACCAAACGGTTCGATAGTTGTCATTAAAATGTTTAATGCAGAGAAATAGATGTGGCACTACCCAAAATACCGAATTTCGTTGATCTATGTCATTTCTGGGGAAAAGTATGCAGTTTTAAAGATTGACGTTTCCCTTAGAAGAATAACAATAACTATTATTATTGTACTGCATCGTATTGTGTCGTTGTTGATTCAAATCTTGCCTTGCCGACAAACTACCACCGTCGACCTTGGTAACAAACTAGGAACCTTGTCCTTGACTACAAACTTGCCCCCTCCGACTTCTTGGTTTCCATCTGTGAGTATATGAACTAAATACATGTGTATCATCTTTATGTCTATAACATCGGTTGCATGATGTGGCTGATTAAGAACAGATGTACTTTCAAATAAGTAGCATTTGGGAGGTCAAAATAGTAACATCGGTATAAAGAATGTCTACAATTACTGGGTTTGGCAAGTTTACTAAGCAACACCTGGTTCAATACGGGTTTGATCTAACTTGAAAAATGGTATTTAGAAAAAAAAATATAGCAACGACTGCCATATAGTAAATCCAATTTAGAAAAGGTTTGTTGATGACGGGGTTGAGATTGACCTACAATTGGTGTAGGTTTGAAAAATTGCATAAAATGGATTCCAGTTTTTGATGTACTTGATAAACATCAGGTCGTAGCCCGAAACAAGGGGTTGTATTGCTGATCGGTAAACCCTCAGAAACACTAGAAGCCGCCTCATGGCAAGACTCAACACCATGTTTGAACTATTGTGAGTAGATATAAATTGAGGTTTCACATCACATCAAGGCATAGTACATCATAATTGGGCAATACATCGGTGAAGTTAAGCATTATCTCATTGTGAGCCATAATACTACGGTTGTATTCATTAAGGGTGCGTATAAATCCAGTGTTTGGTATATACGGTTTCTAAGGGGAACTGGTTCTGTTCCCCCCTCCAAACTAGGCATCGATACTGGGGGTTGAGTTGGATAAGATCTTGATTATAACAGGGTTGTTGGTCATTGAGCTTATAAGGTCCAAAAGTAATACCAGTTTCGTCTTTTACTATTCTTCACGCGTAGTCAAGATAACGAAAAATAGATTCGCTATTTGAATCATAGATCCAACCTGCAGCTAATTTTGCTTTGATCGTGTGCCATAATTAATTGTCTAGGGAACTTCTGCAGCCATATATCAAATTCTTTGGTATGGAGATTCGTGCCCACATAACAGACGGGACCACGACAACAGATTTTTTGTAGTGGATAGTATTTCTACAATATTGCTAAGAAGAATTTGTGTATTTTATATCTACAACGTGTGTGTATGTTCGTATACTCTTATATCAACTATTAGTACTTCATAAATGCAGGTCCCGTCATATGATAACATAATTTTCACTTAGGGGCATTCAGAAATAACAATTTTTTTTTTGAGATTTGCATATTCAAATTTGAATTACTGTCTGTCATGATAGATAATATAGTCATGGCTATGTCTGTCTGATAGTCGAATGCAATGTTATTATTTTGCCTGACCTGAGTCGATGATACTAATGTATTTTTCAAATATTTGAACAGATTTCCCTGAGCTGTCAGAGGTATTGGCCGATGGGTTTCCATAGGAAAGGCCGTATGTTCATTGTAGCATCGATCGATTGATCCGTTTGTTAAACCATATATTGTTGAGTTTAGTGGTATATTGTGCTCATGTCCATTGCAGCATGTAAAAAATTGTGAGTTTTCCTCTTGAATTTCTACAGCTAAATTGTCCCTTTCATCATCGTGGGACAGATAACCTAGTTTAGGTTCGTGCTCTCTAAATGTAAAACAAAAGCGAATTGAGACCTGGCAAGTTGTTTTTAAGTGGTGTTTGGTTTGCTACGGGAAGAATTTGAGTGACTGGTCCTCTCATATGTGTGCTGTCACAGCAACTGCGGGTATATCCAAATCCATGGTACATGCCCGAAACCGGCGGTAATTTTTTATGCGACACGATCACAATTATGGAAATCGTGGATTTTCAATCCGTAGTGTAGACACATTATATGACCCCTTATAACCTGCGAGGAATATGTTGTTGTAGAGGGGTGCAAGTGTAATAGGAGTAAATTTTTGGTTTTATGGTATGTGGTAAAAATGGCATAAGGTATACCACTCAACTATACGGGTATGTCCTGTAGTCATGCCTGTACAGTCCTAATTGTGTAATGTTCGCTAATTGTATTGATCTATATCCGTGTTGTAGGTGTGTCATGACGTTTGCTGGTACATACGGAAATTGCAACTGTGTGTCAAGGGTGAAAAGGATTTAGGTCCAGTTAATGCTTTAATGCTATGAATTCGTTGCTGCATGCAGTCAGAGTAGCTGTAAATCCCACCAGTATGCTATCAAAAGGAATCCCCATTATGCAGCATTTCCTTGACTACTCGGATTATGTGATCTGTAATTCCTTGCAATAATTATAAATAAGCTTGATATTGTTAATATTGTAACCAGGCTCGAAGATGGATCCAATCAATGTTCGTGTACCGCGGGTATAGGCGTGACATAAAATCTTCTTAGGGTGACATTTGCACTCTGGTCAAAGAGGTTAGGTCATTCATTTACATTGTCCCATCTATTCTAGTTAACGTCTGACTAAGCTGCAACCAGATGGGTTTACAGAGCACTGTTCCAAACTAAAGTAGTGATTTGGTGATATAAACCAGCCTAACGGTAAAGAAAGTATTTTAAAGAATCTTTATTCACTGAAAAAGCATGAAGTTCCTCAGGTATTTGCGTGTGCCGTGAATATTATATACATTATGATAAAAGTCAAATTACAATGGTAAAAATATAGATATGTATGAGATGGCATAAATACATCGTAAAAACTGTAATGCAGACATCTTATAGAGTAAAAATACCTTTCACATAAAAGAAGTGCCACCATTTTAGTAGCACAAATTCAGCTAGTAAATAAAATATCGATTTACAGTGCTAAAAATAAAGGTATATACAATTAAAAGGTATAAATTCCTCTAATCTAAAAACTACTGGAACTACAGATTAATAAGTAAATAATTGGAATTTAATTTTGATTGGTATTGTTTTGTTTTTCTTAACTGCTGTCATTTCATGATTTAACTTCGTTTACAAAAAAATACATAAAACTTAATTATTGTAATGCAGTAAAAACATTTTTAATAAAATTGCTTTTACACATAACTAAGTCAATTAATTAAGTTTTCTTTTTCAGTTTACCTTAGCCTTTGACTTTTACCCAATCTTTAGGTAGATTGTTCAAACTTATTGCGGCGTAATAATCTCTAATCTTCGACTAGATGTCATCTGTTTGTAAGACTGAGAATTATTCAGTTTGTAGTTTTTATATTCACATTTCTATATGTAGTTTTAAGAATTTTATTTTGAGTCTTTTTTTTTTGGTGCCAGTTGGTGATTTGCTATAGTTTTGCTGTTTCTGGTTGTGGTCGATCACCAAGACAAACGTCCAGGTTTCACCCCTTTCATTCCGCAAGCAGAATGAACTGACAGTCACATGGTTGGAATTGTTTTGTCCACGGAGTATCTAAATACCCTTAAAGGTGGTTGTTATTGAGACAGTGGGAAAATGTACAGTCAATATTTGCATGGATATAGTTGCAGATGAGTCACGTTGGGACTGTCAGGTGTTCATTTTCATGCAGGTAAAAAAAAAAATTCTGGCAGGTAAAAAAAATTGCTATCATGTGACTTATGCCCGTATGATGAGCATTCATCATTCTTCACTAACAAAGGATCAGTAGAGTATGGTCATTCCTGATCTCATTCCCACAAGTTGGCAGTGTTTAGTCCCAAACAATATTCGTGGCAAATGTTGAGTTTGCCCATCTAATTTATTTAAGTACTCTTGGACATGTTGTCAGTTTCACTATTTCCATACTACCTTGCAGGAAAGGCCTTCCTCAGTTATTGTAACCGAGCTTAGAGGTGGTACAGTACCATCAAAAAAAGCTTAAAGCTTTTCCTCACGCCCATTTTCCTAGGAAACCAACCAAGCTCTACAAAAAAAAAGTCCAAAAATAACCGTGACGACACAACAAACGCACAACAAAAGTAGAGGATTTGCAAAGTCGACAATGAGAAATAGCCAGTTATTATTAAACTCATATAGTCTGTTATCACTAAACAAAGTCAAGTATAGGTTATTACCCACTTTCCGAGTACTGAGATTAACAATGTGAGCCATTGTTGAACTCAGTACGAGGAAAGCGGATAATAACCTACTTATCACCCAGTTGCGTAACAATTAAAAAGAGTATTCACTGTCATTGCTATTGCAACATCGTCTTTGTTCGCTGAAGGTGAAAATCGGCATTAGAATTCGTTTTTTGTGCAAACATTGTTGCACGCACAGTCGTATTGTCATGCTTTCTGAACAAAAGAACGTCAGCACTATTCGTTCTTTGTTGTGCGCGTGTTGGTCCTTTGTCGATCTCAGTACTCTAGGCCTGGGATGAAGGTATCAAGCTTGTTGCATTGTTACAAGCATTGATGTATAGTACTGAGATCGTCTAAAATGGGTGATAAGTACATTTCCAAGTCGCTTTTAGATGAAGGGCAACACAATACAAAGAGATAAGGCAATGAGTTGGTGCAGGCAAATCCATCACAGAAAAGCACATGGGAGTAAAGCCTAGATCAAAAATTAACTAAAAAATTAATTAAAAAACAAATTTCAGTCCACTCCACCTGCAATACGCCAAAAGCCTGTTTCGTAATAACAAGCCTCTCCGTAGTCATACAACAGACTCAAATATTGCTGAAAAGTGTAGTACTATGTTTAACGGTCTATTTTCTTATTTCACCTATTTTTACGATTTTTTTTCTTATTTATAAAGCCTGTTCTTTACTCTGAGGCGCTTGTGGCAACAATAAATAATGTAATCACAGCTAATCAACAATCATAGAAATAATGCAACCTTAATTGTATTCCCTACGGCTTAACGTGTTTGTCCATAATTATGATGCATTTCGATTCAATATCTCGTTGCCCAATGGTAGCCCATTTGCTTGAAGCAACATATTAGTAAGCCTGCTATCATTTAAACCGTATGTGTTGGTACAATGATCCAGTTGCATAATCAATATATTTATTCGAAGTTTTTCAAGTTCTTTTAATCCACTTGATTGGTTGGAACATTGTTCTGGCACGTCACGTATGACTGCTGACCAGCAGACAGGGCCAAAGTCCAATTTAGTATTCGTCAAGTTTCTGAAAAAGAACATAACAAAAATTATGACCTTAATAACCTTATATAACCTTAATTCACTTAGCAATTTGTTGTAAATCTTACCGTGATACTTAATGTGAAAAAGAGCCGAAAGTCGCAAAGGTTTTGAACAAAAAATGATTGAATTTTTATGGTGAGCAGACACTTAATAAATATTCAGCATCTTTTGACCTACAGTTTAGTTAAAGATTGTAGCAACAGCCTTGTCAAACGTGGCTAACCAACACTGATGTTAACAGATAAATGATTGATTTGGACAAAAGGTATGATAAAAATTATACTATCTCATAAAGCGAGTATGTTATTTGCAAGTGCTAGCCTATTAGGTACCAGATGACGTTTGGCAAGCTATAGCCTACAGCAGTGATTTAAAAAATGTTGTGCTGTTGTATTTAGAGGTATCTATGATCATAGGAAGTTAACTCGTTATTTTTTTTTTTAAACCTACACAATTTTTGCCTATCTTTCATGATGTTTAGCAATTTTTTTTAATAAATAAACTCGAATTGGAAATAACACACAGTTCCATCAATGAAAATCATCAACTTGAAATAACTTAATACAAAATCCACCCTTTTGCACTTGTGTTTCATTCGAGTGAAGTGACCCAGATTCCAACTGGCTAAACACTCTACCACCAGATCACTGCCATACCACGTTTATAAATGTGGTCCCTCATCCACTGGTATTCAAAAAGGCTCCCCATCTACACTCTTTTCTGATACAAAATGATCACATGTTCGAACTTGTGAATTTTTTAGTCCTAAGTTAACCGAAACAGCCGGTTGGAAACCCATATTGACTGACATCCCACCTACACTCTTTTCCGATACAAAAGATCTCGTCATGTTCATTCTTGTAATTCCTTTAGTCCTAAGTGAACCAAAAAAGCCGGTTGGAAGCACGGATTGACTGACACCCCCCCCCCCCCCATCTACACTCTTTTCTGATACAAAATATCTCATCATAAATTCTCTTAGTCCTAAGTGAACCAAAGCAGGCGGCAGATACCCAGATTGACTGACTGACTAATTTATCGACTCTCTTTTCAGATATAAAAGATCTCGTTTTGTTAAGACTTGCGAATCATTTAGTCTGAAGTGAACCCTAGTAGCTGGCTGGAAACCCAGATTGACCGACGCCCCATCTACTATTTTCTGATACGTACAAAAAATCTTCTTAAGTACAAACCTGTGCCATTTCTTCTCCAAAGCATACCTAAACGAAATAAACTCGAAATAAAAAATAAATATTTTTAGTTTCCAACTTTAATAGAAACTCTTTTTCCATTACTCAGAAACATGAAAATAAACACTGGTGTACTAAATCAAACGTTGTCGACTACTACGATGGCGACTATTACAATGTTGATTATTACATTGGTAACATCATATAGCACCAGCCTCTTTGTTTTATTCAATCCAACCTATTAACACTCCATACGTTAAATCAGCTATTTCTAAAGCAATATTCTGTTTCTCATTTGTCTTTTAAAGTACTAAAGAAATTTAAACCCTCCAAGTATGATTTTTTAAAATCTTTATTGCATGTACTGAAATTAGTGTTGATAGGCATCCGACGTCAACAGGTGTTAGTACTTCAGCTATACGAATCTGTAAAACGCCTGCCCCCAATCGTAAGAGAAAAACCCGATTCGAATCGCGCGGAGTGACGTCATTTTTCTTCCTGTATTCCAGGCTATCTGCCTCATCTGCGCAGGTGCCAGAAACAAAACAGCATTGGCCGGGGCTATGGCAGCTTGGTGAAGGGAATGAGTGTGCCCAAACTCGCTCTAAAACAAAAACGTCACAGCCCTCAGTGGCGTAAGCTTAAGCCGTTCTCGTTGGGATAGGCAACTCTTAATAGCGGCATTTGTTTTTATTTATTTCGACGTTATTATCAAGGAAAACAAGATTTTATAAGTCTTAAAAGGATGTTTAGGGTCTTAGCTAACATAAAAAAGTTGGAAAAGTGAGGTTTTAGCATTCCTTTAACTGGAGGAAATAAGTTAGTGAAGCCACCAGTCATTCACTTTTAGTGAATCTAGGACAAATCTTTGAATTTTATACAAAACCAGCAAAGGGCTATAAAGAGTTTTGTTAAAAAAAGAGGAATATTTAACAGTATTACGGCTAACTGGCTTTCTTATTTTCTCTCTCTCTACCCTACCGTATAATGCGGAAGTGCCTGACTTTGCGCCACTCAGTACCCAAGTCTTCCCCAACTCTGCACTACTCTGTACTGAACTTTACACCCAACTCTGTGCTACTGTGTACCAACTCTGGACTACTCTGTACGGCGTACGCTGCGCCCAATTCTGCACTGTTAGTACCGAACAAAACTTTGCGCCCAACTCTGCGCTACTCTGTACCCAACTCGGCACCCGACTCTTTACTAGTCACTACTAGTATACCCAACTCTGTACCTAACTCTGCAGTCTTACGTGCCCAACTCTGCGCCCAACTGTGCGTTACACTTTATCAACTCTGTTCCCAACTCAGTACAACGAAAATGAAGCCACCTTATGAGATATTAGCATAGCCCGTGACATTCATGTGGTGATAGCTCAGGTGAATATGTTAGTTTAAAGATATGAAAAAGCTACGATTCTGAAATTGATTACAGCCACTGGTTGAATTTTTATTTTCAGAAAACTGTATAGAAGTGAATTTTAATTTCATTCTTATTACTGGTTGTGTGTTGGAGTGCAAATGGTAAGGAAAAAAATTAGTTTTGTTTTTTTATATATTTTTTTTTTGCTGTAACAGAATAATGCTTGGAAAAAAAAATTTAAACAATACGTTTGTTTTTTCCAACGTGGCTGTAGAATTTTACAATTAAAAAACTATTTAAAAACGAACAAATTAATTTCACACGCAAATCCATAAAGCAGACACAATAATGCCACATCCACCACGGAGCTTACATTTGGGGGCCAGGCGTTTAACTAGCCTCAACAGGCACTGGTGATAAACGGAGGTAAAAACATTAGCGTCATTTGTCAAACGAATGCAGTGAAAGTGGATTTTTTAGGCCTAAAAATGGTGTTTTGTCAATCTCTTATGCTGCAAAACAGATGTTAAGGTTGTAAATCGGAAAGGAAAACTTGCTAAATATTGTATCAGCTGCCAACAGATTATGTTGTGACGCATTTTTAGATCCATGAAATCCACTCTATAACAGCATTCAATGGTTTTGTCCCCCTTTATCTAAAGTGCCCCTACTGGCTATCCGCACGACTGGTTCCAAATGCAAGCTCCTTGGTGAATGTGGCTTTATTGCATTTGTTCTATTGATTTTCTGCCCTCTAATTAAAAATAAAAATTTTAAGTAAGAATGCTAAGTTTTCAAAACAAACACTAAAAATAAATAAATAAATAAAGTTAGGGAATCTCAATCTAAGAAGGATTGGTCTGAAACTCTTGTAGCAGCTGTAAATGTAGTGATTATTTTTAACCACAAGTGTTTTGTTTTTGTTGTAGTTGACTTGAAATATTTTATTTTCTACTTTTTATTCTGACTCACTTGCACAATGCTGGCCACCGGTCTTCGTCTATCCTATGTAAACATTCCCCTAATTGTTGAGTTGTTATTTCGTCGTCATAGCCATTTTCTTTGAGACACGAGAGGAATTCAGTTTCCGAAAGGCCAATTTCTTTGCACGATGCCACCAGCACAATACAGCAACCTAAATAAAATATTTCAACTCCAATAAACAACTTGCAAGGAAAGAAATACATGAATTAAATGAAATAGTATAATAGTGTGCCGTGCACTGCCGTGGAAATTAGTTACACCTCATTATTAATATTACAGGAAACAGGCGTTGAACCAGTTGCAGGAGGAACAAATCTAAGTTATTTTTAATTTACAGTTATTTTCATTATGATGATCTCACCACATCTAGTTAAGGTTTCGTAAATTCTGGCAGTTGTACCCAGTCGGTGTACACATTTAATGTGTGAAGTAAAGGGATTAGCTTGGCAACTAGGGTAGCAATTTGGTGGAAGTCAATGTTGTTTTGATATCACTACTAGTTGAAACTTGGCGGGTTCTTTCACACTTGTGGGTGTTGTTTCTGATATCCCTTCTTTTGTATTTTTTGTTCTTGTTGCATCTCATGTTTGACAATGACTGTAGTTAGCGGTTTATTCTTCTTTTTTTAACTGAGTGTACGCTTTTTTATTCATTTTTATTTTTATTTTGGTGCATTTTTGATAATGAACTTGTGCTTAGTTGCTTGACGTTTCGTTTTTTTTTAATAATTAAAGGTACTTTTCAAATGTATACGTCCCTAGTGGCTTTGCGAACGTCTAAAGTTTGAAACGCATTTTAACGCATTTCTTATGACGGCAATAGTTTGCAACTAATATGCTACCATAAATAACTGTGGAGCGTCAGTTGTATATGAACATATTCTTGTCACTCTGACGTAATAAGCTCTGTGTGTGCACGGGTAGCTGCGGGTAATGGGGCGTCAGATTCGATAGGTCTCTTGGTCCCGGCTGTACATCTCTGGCTTCTTACAGACCCGCGTTCGATCCTGGTGATGGGAAGTTTATATTAGTATTAAAAAACGCTTAAGCGTATAAAATGCGGATGTAAGCCTTAAAAAACTTGCATTAAAATAGCCTGCGAAAGGCCCTAGGCGATGTCCATGCCTACGTTTTAAGCTATAGAACTTGAAAATCGGTTCAGTGGTTCGATCTCCAGGTCAGAGCAAAGAGTCCCAACAACAACAACAACAACAACAACAACAACAACAACAAATGGCCATGCCGTGGACGCCGAACGGTTCAATTGTTGTCATTAAAATTTGTAATGCGGTGAAATAGTTATGACACGACCCCAAATACCGAATTTTGTTGGTCTATGTCAATTTTGGGCGAAACTATTGGAGTTCAAAGTTTGACGTTTGACATGGAAGTTCATGCTGAGGCTTACATGAGGACTGCTACCGCGGTCCTTGATGTGCGGGTTTTTCGCCAGTTGTTTCCCACACGAGGGTTTCCTCCGGGTACTCCGGTTTCCTCCTTCATGTGGCAAAAAACAACTGTCCTGATGGTGGTATCTTCCACTTAACATCTGCCGCTTGGGCCTTCAATAAGCTTGAAGCTTATTGGCCGACACTTTCACTTTCTATTCTATTCTATGTTTAATAAAAGAGCAGTGTTATCTTTAGCTGAAATGCAGACGCAGTCCTTGTCATGACTCAACGAATTGACGTCACAGGAAGTAACTTTCCTTCCTTTCTTTGTTTTTATTAGAGCATACAGACCAGAAGTCATGAGCTCAATGTAAAATTACAACTAAATCAGGTGGTAAACCTTAACCACTACTGGAACATCACAACCATAAAAAACAAAAGAATTCCGTAAACGATACACCTTAGCATCATTTAAAAAAAAGAATGCTTGGAGGGATTACCTTCAGAATGGCAACGAAATTGGCATTTACACTAGCGATGGGAATCCCGAATATGAAACCTGAATTTCGTATCACGGCAAAGCGATTCATATAAAACTTAACTAAACAGCTACGACGATTTTACACTACAGCATGAAACAACAACATGCCTGCGTCTAATAGTTTAAAGGTTCCTCGTTGGCACGGCAACGTGTTGTCTCGTTACCGTGGTGCATTAATGAATAGGCCTAATCTCAAACGCAGCTGCTACTTACGAAATAAAAATGACAACTAAAAATTAGGCCTAAAAGCTAAAAATTAAGCCTAAAGGCTAAAGTAGGCCTAAGAGCTAGCACCTTTTGGCCTACAATATTGTGATCGTTACTGATAGATTATAATATGGTTTTAAGATCGCTGTCGCTGAGTGTGATAGAGGAGTGCGCCTCAATATTTTCGTTGGTGGCGTTGGTGGCAGCATTGCCAACTTGCTGATATTTTTTAGTAGTATTAAAAACAATTGGTCTGATGATTGTTTGGCTTACAGTTAAATGCTTTATTATTAACATTTGAAATTTAGGGTTGGTACTTTGCTCAGCAGTAATTATTGTTGTAAACAATGTCAGAATTATTAGCGGCAGCAGCCCCACCGGGCCACAGGCCGTAACAAACGTGCCGTTTTATTTTTAGTCGGCGGCGATGGCTCACATCTTTAGCGTCGGATGTGGAAAGAAGCTAAAAATAACTAAACAGACACTAAGCGATGGAGCAAACGAAAGCCTATTAAAATAAATATGTTACGTAGCTTTAGCCTATTTGCAGAAAAAAGCTAAAATAAGACAAATGCCTGCAAATGACAG
Organism: Lithobius niger; assembly: GCA_023313725.1. NCBI lineage: Eukaryota > Metazoa > Arthropoda > Chilopoda > Lithobiomorpha > Lithobiidae > Lithobius > Lithobius niger. The sequence goes on along the minus strand of JAHWFP010052015.1, from coordinate 61,619 downwards.
CAGTACGTCACACCAAAAGGCTGCTCGAAAACGCACAAAGGGACCTGTAGGCTTGGTGAAAGCATCTGTGATATTGTCTTTACTTGGGATGTCGCTAAGGTAAAACTCTTCTCATCTCTAGTGCTACCTCAATGGCGTGTCCGTTTTATGCGAAGCGCAAGTTTCAAGTTACGTACACATTTATCCCCGTGTGAGAAATTGCTGCAACGTGCGACGTACGTCGCAGAAAATTCCGGGCGGTCGCAGAAAATAATCACTGTCAATATTTTTCCCGTAAGCCACACTTTTTTTCGATATATGCAGAAATAACGATAATTTCGCTAAATATTGACCGATTTTGACGTTTAAATACACCATTTTAACCCTTTTTTCGTCAGCTTTTTAATGGGGCAAACCACAAGTCACTAGCTCCTCCCATTCTGAAGTTATTTATAACAAAAAATATCATTTAACTTACATTTTTAAACAAACGTGTTTTGTAAACGCAAAAGAAAAAACTGCAGCTCGGTCGTAATTTTAGGACTAATATCATGGAGGAAGGAATTATGTAGCACGCGACACAACCCGTTTTTCGCGATGTCTGGACATGGAGGAAGGGGGGGGGGGTATGACGGTACTTTGAAAGTGTGGGCTGGGCACGTCTGATACGTGATGGCACGTGAGGTTTTGTGAAACCTCTATTCTGCATAGAGGATTACAAGGAAATTTTAAAATCAGTTTTAGTTGCCATTGCAAGCATTTTACAAGCATTTAAAAAAAATAATGGGGGGAAAAGGTACAGAAAGTTTTTTTAATGAATTTAATACTTAGCCATGCTTAAAAAAAAATTAAAATCGTCGCTTCAAAGGGCTTGTTTCCTTGAAAAATTACAACACCGGAAAAATTAACTCTGCAGAAAAATGTTTAGGTTACAAAACTGCGTCGCAGAAAGCTGTGGAACACTGGGACATTTATTTTCAAATTTAAAATGCTGAAACATTCAAATATAGTAAACATTTAAGTCCGTCAATTGTTGCTGCTTGACTCTTGTACAACTTGCCTTTAACAATTAGGCACGGCCTCGCTTTGTCTTTTGCTTTGTTTTGTGCTGAGAGGGGGTTTTCCTTTTGAAACAAGGTGCAGGCTACCCTCTGCCACCTAATGACAGACGCATAGCCCGTCACCACCTCCAGATGAGGATGACCACGAGTAGACAGCGAGAGGGATAATTTGGGTGAAGATCTTTGACATGGCACTTGATAGATACTGCCACGGCTCTCTTGTTTCGCTGTTGTCGCTTGGCTCGTCCCCTCCCAATTTCTCACCCAAATATTTCGTCAACCCCATGTCCGATTACGGATTTGTTGTTTATGAACCATGTCCAGCACCCGTGCTACTACATGTAAAATGTGATTTGGATAGTCCTTAAGGTTTTCACGTGATGCGCGGTCCAAGTTTCCATTGTACCCATGGTTAATTGTTCCTAACTATGACTCCAACTTCAATTGTTGCGAAGATTGATTGTTGTAAGTGGATGATAAGTGGAGTACAAGATAGGAGAATAACTTAACATTTCATTGTTTAAAAGTAAAGCATTTGTAAAAATGCAATAATGCAGGAACTACGATACGAAAACTACTAAATGTCCCACAAATTAAAATTTGTAACTAAATTACAAATAAGTTACTAAATTCCAACTAAATTTTACATTTCCCATTTTAAAATGCACGTACGCTGGAAACTTAGTTGGTGATTTGGTTGGACTGTAAACTTATCTTGGACCACAAAAAAGCAAATCAACGATTCAACTCTAACTCAAACCAATAAACTACTGCCATTTTTAGCGGCACAACGAAATGAAATTTGAGTCAACAATGAACATTCGAAACACGCGCACGTACTGTTAGCTGATTCTTGCTCATTGCCAATTGGTATTATAACTACTGCATTACCGATTGTTGGAAGAATCGTTTGTTACACCGAAATCACCGAACAGAAAATGACCCAAAACAAAAAAAAAAAAAAAAAATGGAAAAAGAAAACTTAGTACACATTTATTGGACACAAAAAGTGACCATGGGTTCGTACAATGCCGAGGAGAATACAGGATTTACACCTCCAAGGATTCCAGACTCTGAGCCAACTCCCGTATTCTCTGAGGCATTGTTACAAACCATGGGTATAACTAACCAACTAACGGTCCAACTGCCTTTCCAGCGTGAGTTTATTAAAAAAAAAATTCCGTGTTATCCAAGGACAGTAGCCAATCCTATGCTTTCCTCTCGTAATCCTTTTAAGCCGAAATCAAACAGCAAAAATAAAAAAAAAGTCATATTTTCAGAGACAAAATGGGGCTTTTCAGGCCTTGACCAACAGAGCCGTTCGCCGTAAATCCACCACTGGATGCATTTTTTGTAGTGCAAACATTCACCGAGTCGGTCTGTATTCCGGGGTCTGAGCCTTAGTAGGGTTTACCACTCCTCGTTCCTTGATATTTATATGCTCCTGGTTTTGACCCTATATTGCAAAACAGGCATATTCCACATAAGTTTCAAATCCACACACCAAATCTTGAAAAAAAAATACTAAATTTTCCAAATGATCATACGGATAATTTTTTTTTATGACATCACCACTCCTGAAGAATACTATTGGAAACAATAGTTCTATAAAATTCTATCAGAACATATACTTCAAAGCCAGAATAAGCAAAGGTTTCTGCCAATTTCGGTTTTCTGCTGGACACAGGCGGACCGGACTTTCCGCGGCATCCGCGAGAAATCCCAGGCGGATGCGGGAAAGCCCTGGCAGACGTGCTACTGGTACGCATGTGCAGACGTGCACTGGTGCGTGTGTACGGACGTGTGTATGGTGCGTGTCTGCGGACGTGTGTTTAGTGCGTCTGGTGCATGTCTGCGGACGTGCGTCTGGTACATGTCTATGGACATGCGTCTGGTGCGTGTCTATGGACATGCATCTGGTGAGTGTCTACGGACGTGCGTCTGGTGCGTGTCTACGGACGTGCGTCTGG
>JAHWFP010052015.1:47659-58599 GCA_023313725.1 Lithobius niger | reverse complement strand
GGTGGATGCCCGAAGACGTGCATTTGGTGCGTGTCTACGGACGTATGTATGGTGCGTGTCCACGGACGTTCATGTGGTGCGTGTCCGCAGACGTGTGTCTGGTGCGTGTCCGCAGACGTGCATCTGGTGAATTTTTTCACTAAGCTGGGTGAATTATTTTTTTTCCTTATAAGCTTCCAAAGAACTACTAACAGTTTGTGTGCTAGTTAGGGTTTGTGTAAGGATTTTTTTTTAAGTGACTTGGGTCGAAGACTCTTTTAGCAATTGATGCTCACACAAAAACAAAGCCAGTTAGAATACAGTCCATTATTTTGCATAGAATAGATGCACCCCTCCCCACCCCTTTTCAGAGAGCCCAAAGCAGTTTGGCAGTTTAAGTTCATGCAAAAGTAAAACCACTCAAAAGGATGGCCCCAAAAGGATGGACGTCTTAAAACTAGTTAAAAAGCAATGTATCATTTGGTATGTGACTCACAACGTAATATTTTTCTAGTATGCAAATATGTAGCCCGAGTCATGTGTTGGCAACCTTAATTGTTTAAAATCCCACCTTCCCTGCAACTGAATGTACAGAGACCAATTCATAACTCAATCCTATGGATTTCATTTTCTTTGCTGTGATGTACAGTTTGTTCTAGGACATATGTGCATAAAGCAACAAACCCCAAAAAAAATTTTTATTAATTTAATTTTCAATTTTTCATACTGCTCAGTGATTAATGCCACAAACCAGACACTAACATTGTAATGGAAAGATTAGTTGGGATTATAAATGGGGCCACACCACTGCTTCCTCCTCCCCATTACCTACAAGCCTACAGTATTGTTGTACCTAATTGCACAGTATCTTACCAAAAAACCTAAAAATCTAAACCAATTGTATAGAGCAATAAACCAGAGACTAACATTGTGGTGGTGTAGAAGTAAGGAAGCATTACAAAAGGCCTTCCCCACCCTTCAAGATTTTTGAAGATCAAGATTTAAAAAAATAAGTTTAGTTTCCTTAATGCTGCTCAGTGGTTAAATGCCACAAACCAAATGCTAGCATTGAAGGAAAAATCCTTGTAGTGAGATTGTAAATGGGCCCACACCAATACCCTTCCCTTTCAGTATTTTACCAAAAAGACTAAATTAAGGAAATATGTGTATAAAGCAATAAACCAGAGTCTAACATGGTGTTAGGGGGTGAAGTCAGGAAAGGTTACAAAGGGCCCTCCACTGCCCTTTAAAGATCAAGAGTTTTAAAAAAAAATCGCTTTAGTTTGGTTTAAGCTGCTCTGTGATTAATGCTACAAGCCAGATACTAATATTGCAGTGAAAAGGGTGGTTGAGGGGTTGCAACTGAGGCAATGAGGGGATGGGATGGGGGGGGGGGGGGGGTAAGGACTCATCTACCCCATGCCAACTGATACATCGCTTTCTAAATGGTATACAGCCTATACATCCATCCTTTTGAGCGGATTTGCTTTGTGCCAAACTGCCTTGGGGCTTTCAGAAGTGTGTGTATGTGGGGGGGGGGGGGGACGCATCTACCTCATATCAAAGAATAGACTGTATTTTAACTAGCTTTATGACATAGATGGCCAATATTTTGAATGGCTTTGTTTTTGTGAGCATTAACTCCAAAAGTATCTTCGACAAAAATGATTCCGTTGTACCAGAAGTCTTTTTCTTTTTTTCTCCTAAGACTCTGTTTGTTCTAATTAATACACAACTCTGCTGGCAGTTCTTTGGCAGCTTATAAACAAAAAAAAATAATCCACCCAGCTTAGTCAAAAAATTCAGGAGGCTGTTAAATGGCTATGTGAAGGAGGGTTTTTCTTTTTAAGTGACAAGGACAAACCAGAGCCTTTGGGGAAAAAAGTCAAATTCGTCAGAAAAACAGGAAAAGAATTTCTGGTAACGGTTGAATTCCTTTATGGCTGTATAATCGACAGCGATCTGTGCATATTAATTTGATATCGTTGACCACACGCAAATATAATTCGTAAAACATGAAAATTATGCGATGAAAGAAATTTTACGAAACCTTTTGATATTGGTACTTACATTCAAACAAAAATATGGCACATTTCACCAACGTCATCATGGTTACACCTGTCATAAAAGAAAATAGAAAAATTAGTTATGAAACGTACATAAACTTTCATGTAGGCAGAAATAGTATACGTTGGTGGTGATATACAAACGTAATAATAAACAATCGCCATTTTCGCACCTTCCCTGTATGCTCCTAGTAATATATTCATCAAATGAAATCCGTTATTCTCGAAAATTGTAAGCAGAAGCCAATTGGTCTCAAAAAGTGATAAATAAATTAATAAATACATAAATAGGCAACGTAAATAGGTTTGCATCTGTATTTATTCTCGAAACTCTACATGAACGAGAGGTCTACGAAAATATTAAAATTTTTATTTCATTTTATTTCATAATAGAGCGGCCCTAATCCATTGATTTTGTGTATTTTATTCTTTAAGAATGAAGTGTTAAATAAATAGGGATGTAAACCAATTTATGTTGCCTTTTGGACTTAAATGTCAAAATGTTTGAGCGGAGAATTGAGCTCTCGATATTTGAAACCAAATGCCAAAGTCATACCGCTAAGTCCTCTAACAAGCCTGTATAACTTAACCGTGTTAGTATGGCTTAGTGGCAGGACCTCGGGTTTTGGTTTCCAAGGTCCTGGGATCAATTCCCCTGCTCAGGAATTCTAACATTTAACTCCAAATGGCAACGTAAATAGGTTTCCATCCATATTTAGTTTAGAGGTTTACAAGACAAAACTAACTTTTCAATAATATGAAATTGGTACACAAATATACCGTTGGTGGTATCGAAACGTTCAAAAACTATGCTCAGGTCGAAATTTCCCATGATGGCCCTTAAATACCGAGGGCCCATGGCCGAGTCCCTCTTGTTTCACCCTCCTGTCGCGGGCCCTACCCGCTCCTTTCGCTCGCTCGCTTATTCCCTGAATGCACGAGAAGATATTCTGTTGAATTACTCCGCCACACTCGTGCTGAATGCACTGAACGCTAACTGGATTGGTTCGGGTAAGTTTCGATTAAGTTTTCGATCACAAAGTTTCTTAGCTTGAGCTGAAATTTTGTTTTCGGTCACAAACTAATGTAATCGGGTCTACTACAGTTTATTATGTGGTCCTCCTCTGACCCGTAGCATTTGGCAACGAAGTCTCACTCATTCGTTCAAAAAACATCAGCAGAGAAATAGAACGTTAAATAAAATAGCTGTAACTTGAAATAGCATTAATTATGCAGTTAAAAACCCATTTCGTACAGATGAGAATGGAAGTAATGACGCACATTCCAAAAATGTTAGCTGCTAGTGACTGTGTGTGGATTCGAGCTAGCTTCGCCTCTTGCCTGGCTTCTGGTTGCCTGTCCAGAGGCTGACTGACCACGGCGGGGGTTCGGGAAATCCCGACCGGCCTCTGGCTCCAGTGGCCTGGACATACCAGAACATGAATCAAGAAATCTTCATAATATGCATTAATTTTACAAGCCTAATTATTGTTTACTAGGGGAGTCGCTCGCTTCGCTCGCTCATTCCGCGTCGTCACACTCCCATTCCCTCCCCCGGTCTCGCCCCCCCCCCCCCTCATTAAGTTGCCGTTCGGTCGGTAGATGGCATCGTATGTTCGCGCTGCTGGACGTTGCGTTCTGGGCGCAGCTACTATCTCAGCCTTGGTCGGTAGATGGCATCGTATGTCCTGCTTGCTGCGCTGCAGATGCAGATGACTGCTTCGTATGTCCTGCTTGCTGCTGCTGCTGGCTGCCTTGCGGATTTTGTGTAATTATATATATAGATTTACGGCGATATTGTTATCACCTCACAATCTGCAAGCTCCATTGTCCATTTGAATTGGTAGATTTTTTTGTGCATAAATTCCTCAACTGAAGGCTAATGCAGTTCTGTTTTCTGTAGTTACGAGAGTTTATATAAGATAACAGCTGAACTAGTCATATCATGCACATTGCGAGACGATCGCCGTCCATCAGTTAAGTAGAAGTTAGTAGTTATGGCCTTCGCAGTGATCCTTTCCCTAATTCCTTGCGTATCCTCCCATTATGATCAGCTGTCGGAATGAGGTAGAATGAGAATGATGGTCGCTGTTCCGACACAAACTAAAATGGATATAAGTGAGAAATTCACAATAGGTTCTGCATAAAACATCAAGCATGAACGAATAATTAATATTAATAGGTTTTTATGTTTTTAACCTTTGAAAATGGAGCCAACCACCATATTGCTCCGAAATATTAGGTACCAGTGTTTTTAACGTTTTATGCGTCGAGCTTGAGTGTCTTTTTTTTAACAATACATAACGCGTTTTTTAACCATTCATAATGAACGAATAAGCGTCATTGAAAGCATTGGGGAAAAAAATGAAAATCGGGATTTGAACGCAAGTTAATGTCTAAAACGAACTTAGTAAAACTCGGCTCTGCTTCCAGTTAGAAAAAAATCTAATTTTATACAGTTTCTTGGGATCGTGTGCAGAAAAAACCGCGGGAAAAAAGCCAAGAGAAAAAATACTTGGAAAAATATTTGGGAGAAACAGCTGAAGGGGAAAAACTGTAGTAAAAAGCCGAGTCTTTTTAATGGGTTTTTCCTTGTTATTTTTTTTTTTTTTTAGTTAGGTTAGGTTACTTGACTTGGCTCGAATTTCACCAGCAAAGGAAGTATCACTAGGCGACGTATTTCGTCTGTGGCTTTTTCCCGCCGATTTTTACCCCTGACTTTTTTCCTTAGGCTGTTTTTGTCAGGCTCTTTTTTCCGTGACTTTTTCCCTCGTTTTTTTCCCCTAGATTCGTTAGGACTCAGTCCTCTGCAGCATGAACGGACCAGTGACAGTGGGTTTGTCGAAACTGAGCATTTTTTGTTTTGTTTCGGGTTTATCTGAACTTTGGTAGGAACCTACTTAGGAAATATGTTTAAAAATCTTAAGTTATATGCTTTTTTTTTTTTTAGACAGGGTTTCCTCCTTCCCCCAGCGCAACTTCAACAAAAAGTAATAATTTTTTTTAATAATTTTTTTATTGTTTTTATTTATCTTGGCTTTATTATTTTATTTTTCTTTGCTTCACTGTTTTCTTTTCTTTACATCTTTTTTCTGCACGAACTATAAACAAGTCCTTCGCCCCATATTATAACGTAAAGATTTTTTCGTGTACGGAGATCACTCCGTGTACAACACCCTGAAACAATTTTACCTATTGCTGGAATGCCGGCATCACCAGCTCTGTATTTCCGGTTGAGCCCTCCATGCCAAGGCTGTCCTTGGAGGAAGGTTAATAATTGTATTGAGGTGGAATGACGTCATCGTAGCGTACTCGCGAGTGAAGTCTGCTTTCGCGGAGGGTCGTGCTTACCAACATGGCGGTTGCGCGTAGTAGCGCGAACCAAAACTTAATTTCTGCGTGATTTATTAAAGTTTTCAAGAACTTCAAACAAATGGCTGAGCCACTTAATAAGCGCTAATTTATTTTTCTGCAGATTGCTAACATTAAAAAACAATTTAGGTAATTATCTAGAACTATTAATTATTACTTTGCAAGCTAGCGACTTAATTCACCTATACCTATCGATTCCTTCCGTCATAAAACGTACGAAAAGCATAACGAAAACGTACGCAAACGCTTAATTATTTAAAAAAAATTATTAAAACACGCTAAAACGCTATTCACAACAAGCTAGAAGCGGCCGCCATTCAAGGCGATGATAACGCAACATAGAAAACCTGATTTCGACCACAATGTCAGCAAACGGAAATTACTTTCATTTGCGACGAGACGAGACAGACGAGAATTATATATATATAATTTATTTTTATACCAATATTTCTTTACAGTATGAAACGCTGTCCGCAGGGGGACGCTTCGCGCGCACTATTATGTACATCGAGAATTTGTGTAATCAGAAATAGTGTGACGCAAGCATTTGAAAAACAAGGAACAAATTATGTCACTTCCTTGTTTCACAAATGCTTGCGTCATACTTTTTCTGATTACACCAATTCTGGATGTACATAATAATGCGCTCGAAGCGCGCCCCTGCGGACTGTGATTCCGGCCCCAAATATCACAGTCTGCCTGGGAAAGAGATAATTTCTGTTTGTTGACATTGTGGTCGAAATAAGGTTTTCTATGTTGCGGTATCATCGCGTTGAATGGCGGCCACTTCTACCTTGTTGTGAGTAGCGTTTTAACGTGTTTTAATAATTTTTTTTTAATAAATATGGGTTTGGGCGCGTTTTCGTTATAATTTTCGGACGTTTTACGACAGAAGGAATCGATAGGTAGGTGAATTAAGTCTCAAGCTTGCAAAGTAGTTATTCTAGATAATTACCAAAATTTAACAGTGAAACGTCTTGGAGGAAAGAGGAAGGAATTTCTTCTAAAGGAGAGGTATGGGCAATTAAAAAAACAACGAATGAATTCCGCTGTGAGGGCGTAGCGAAGCCTTACTCAGTAAGGAGGGATTAATGTAAAAAAAAATCCGACTAGGGCACAAGATTTGCCCTCGTTTTCTGCAAAATTATTCTTTGGCGTAATGTTTGCCACGTTCGAAATTGGGCTGTAAGCTGTTCAACAGGTATTCGAAAATTGGTTAAACACCCATGTGTGCCACTGCCTATAAATCAAAGTTGGAGAGGAAAACTTTAGGAAATGAATTAATCGCGGAATGTAATTGAAAAAAAAAAACACACAATAAAATTAATTTTTTATTTTTGTCAATTTGTGGTTGGAGAACGATTTTCACTCGAGAAATACTTTCAAAAAGATAGAACAAATTGATCAATCTTGGATTATTAAGGAAAAATTTGGAAATCCCAATATTTCTTCTAATGACGTAAGTGGCACGTCGTAAGTCTGTAGTCTTTCCCCCCCCCCCTCCAAAATATATATTTATATATATATATATTTGTATTCCTAGTAAATGCTCAATTCCAACTACAGTTTATAGTTGTTTTTTATTCAGGCTTTTACTTCCTTACGCTTTTTGCACTGTATTTATTTTTAAAAGCCTTTCTCCAAATTTTTCCCCCAAATGTTCATTCAACATTAATCACAACAACGGTCCACAACTTTTTTTTTTTTCATTTCCGATATGAAACTAATAGACGTATTTTGCTTTCTTTTGCCTATGGTTTTTTTTCTGTTGATCCTCGTTGCAAAATTCGAAACATTGCAGCTGTGTTCTGTACACTCTGTGGATTATTATGAAACACAATAGTTCGGCACACGCCAAATTACAAAAAAAAACGTTGCTTTCTTCACCCCCCACCCCCACCTTTCACTTTTCACTGTAACCAACATTAGCGTAAAGAACCAAAAAATGTATGATTTAACACTAGGCTAATTTTTATTTGCTGACATGTTTCCAAATTTGACGAGTGGAAAAAATGATGGTGAAAATTTCACCCTTTTTATTTAACATTTTTTCTTTTAAACAATATTCGTTATAAATTATACATATAACAAGAAGTATGTTTATACTTAAATTATGATAAATATGATTGTAAACTGAACTCATTTGCAAAAAAATTCCACATTTTAAAGCGAAAACATGCTCCGGTTTTCAAAAAATGGAGCGTCGAAAGATGAAAAAAATGTCGAAACCTTTTACTCAGTTTTGTCCAAAACAACTTGAGGTGTGTTGGAAAAAAGCTTCCACAGTTGAAATCGAGAAGCACCATTTTCTTTTTTTTCTCTCTTGATTCAGGGGATTTTAAAGTAACTCCCCCCCCCCCCTCCAGTCTCTACGGCCCTGAGTTAGCCGAAGTTAGCCGAAGCCGAGTCAGCAGCCCCGCTCTTCTAACAGCAGCAGACAAGTCGCGTCACGTGGCTATTTTATACGGTACATGCCCGACGCTGGTAAAATTAAAACAGTTTCATGAGAACGATTATGTATATCTGCCTGCACTAAGTGTACTCTGATGCTGTACGGATGGTTTTAGAATTCAATTTAGATTCTAAAAATTATACAATTCGGCAAAATCAGTATTTTTTTCACAGACTTTTTTTTTTATTAAGGATCGGGAAGCTGAAGCTGACCGATAGGGGTTTTTTTACTTGTTAAAATGTACACGGACAAAAATTGGTGATTTTTAATTGAAATAATCAAATGTACAATTCAGAAAATTCATCTGTTTAAGTGCTGTTGCGCTTAACGTAACGTATATGATTGGTAAAGCACAACAGCACTAAACAGATGCAATTTTCTGAATTGCACATTTGATTATTTCAATTAAAAATCACCAATTTTAATCCGTGTACATTTTAACAAGTAAAATGAAACTTCAATCATATAACCCCTTTTTTTACGGCACACTTGACGTTATTGTTTGTAATCCGTGTACCTTTTTTACGGCTATGGTGTCGCGCTATAAAGGTTTACGCATGCAGTCAATTGTTGCATGCACGAAGAATGGATCTGGAGTTTGCTGAGTGGCATTGTTCCCTAAATACAATGGTTAAAACAATGTAAAACAATCAAAATGATCGTTTAGGGTCCCGTAACTCGGGAATGGATGGACCAATTGAAAAAGTGGTCCCTGTAAGGTTGAAGCCCAGGGAAATTTCTGGCTCAGATCATGTTTCAGATTTTAGGTAGGTGCAGTAGTTTTTTCTGAAACCGCGTCAGCCAAGAACAAGAACAAGAACCAGAACAAGAACTACAACAAGTGAACAGTTTTCAAATTTACGTGTGGTTCCCTACGTTTACTCTTGCACGGAATTGAATAAAAGTTGGTGTAAAGTTTGGAAAAGTTGCTATCTACTATCTGGCCAAGTTTGGTCGAAATATATTTAATAGGAACGGAGAAATTAATAGTTTTAGCTTTGCTGGAGAGAGGACTTCAATCAGGTGGAGGTGTTCTTTTACTTGTCAGAGAATCACATTGTAAAGGATATTTGAATGAAAGCAAAATTCAAATTGATACGAACGATGCTATAATTTTGGAATTGGAAGTCAAAAACATGCCACTAACTATTTTATGTGTTTACAGACAACCAAGTTCATCAAAACAGAATTACGTGAAGGAACTTAATAAACTCTTAAAAACTCACGAAAAACCTGAAAATATGGTAGTTTTGGGGGATATTAACATTGATATTCTTGGATGATGATAATGATAAAGATAAAATTGAAGATGTAATTGCTGAAAATTATCTAAATAAAATGGCGGAAAATGGTTTCATCTCGATGATTGACTCTCCATCAAGGGTTGAATTTTATGCCAATACGCTTTCCAAATCGTGCATTGACCTCATTTTTATTAAAACTCAAGTTCATGTCAAAGGTGCTTGCATTGAAAAAAAGCTAGGATACCATTACTATACTGCCTTAAGAATCGACGTGGATAAAAAAGATGATGAAATCCCAGTTGAAGAGGAAATTCTGTCTCACAATGATGCTAAAATTATTACAGAAATGAAAGAAGTTAATTGGGATTGTATTAACCAATACCACAGTGATCCTCAACTAATGTATACCGAAATAAAAAATATTGTTAGTTTTATTCTTGTCGTATATTTTAGTAACAATATTTTTTACTGAGAACTGTTTTACAAAAAGCAAAAAATTCGTGGATCACAGCACAGCTGTTACAATTAATAAACAAATAAAAAAAATTTGTGGAAAAAGATAAAATCCAAATCAGTACCAAGCAATGAGTTGTGTGAAGAGTACAAAGCTACTAAATTGTTAGTTGAAAAGAAAGTTAGAGAAAGTAAACAAAACTACTATTCAAAAATTTTAAATTCATCCGAAACAAACATTAAAACAAAATGGTCGCAAATCAATACCATTATGGGAAGAAAACAAACAAAACAAGAACATTGACAAGAACATTTTGCAGCATTTCCCAAATCAGTCAACGAAAACCTTATGTGACACCATTAATTCGAATTTTGCAGAAGTAGTGCCAAATCTACGTAATACATTCCGTTCGAGAAGAACTATGTTAAAAGATAAAAATCTACGCGAGGAAAAAAGAAAAGGTATTAACCAAACTATGGTGATAATGCCTAGCTATCCCGATGAAATAGTAAAAATTATTAAAGAAGTGAAAATCAAATCTTCCACTGGAGTGGACGGAATTTGTATGAAACATATCACTGGATCTATCGAAAATTCCTCTATATTTATTTCAAAATTGATTAATGCAATCATTGAAAAGGAAATATGGCCTGATGAACTGAAAGTACAAGTACTAAGACCCATCCATAAACATAATAGTAAAAAAAAAAATTAAGTAATTATAGACCCGTTTCTCTTCTATCTAACATAAACAAAATTATTGAAAAATTTTTCTATAAGAAAATTTTAATTTTTCTGAATAAACATAATATTCTAACAAATAAACAGTTCGGTTTTAGACAAAACAAACGCACTACAGATGCCTTAAGGCATATCAATGAATTAATAAATAAGTCTTTGGATAATGGTAAATATGTAAAAGCTGTTTTGGTGGATTTGCAGAAAGCTTTTGATACGGTTGATCATGTAGGCTCATAAAAAAAATGCGAAGCGTATGGGCTGAGAGGGAAATGTGGCAAAATTATAACAAGTTACCTATTTGATCGAAAGGCTTTCACTAAAGTAGACGGTTGTTACAGCAATCCTGAGCTCATTAAATATGGTGTACCACAGGGTTCGGTTCTGTGCCCGCTTCTGTTTTCAGTATATACAAATGATATTGTAAATTATGTAAAAAATTGTGATATTACTCTTTTTGCTGATGATGTATTGCTAGTTTCTATCAATGACATGAAAAATATAATGGAACAAAACTTACAGCAGGATTTTGACAATATCAACTTATGGTTCCTGAAAAATGATGTTTTTATTAACGAGTCAAAAACAAATGTTATTGCAATTAGTTCTCCGCGTAGGATTATGGAGAATGATCA
>JAHWFP010052015.1:23270-42659 GCA_023313725.1 Lithobius niger | reverse complement strand
TGGAAATCATCCTACAATGACCCATGTGATGATCAAGTGGTAGTATGGTTATACGTTTCCTGCTTTGCTTTACGTTGAAAATTATTTTTCAATTTAGTAACATGCCAGCATATTCGTAGCAGACAGCATTATGGTAATCCTCTACCATAAATCTACGAAATATAATAAAAATTCTAAAGCATCAAAAGACAAAATGCCAAACTTCACAAGAAAATTGTGTTATTAAAGTTCCAAAACAATATTGTAAGAACAAAGAAAACCTGCTACAACCGTTCATACACACGTTCAGTCCGAAGAGACTAGAACTAATCTAACCACCGGGTAGTAAGGGTCTAATGCTTTCCAGCCTCTTACTGACAAAATTTTACAGCTAGACCCTGACTGTCAAAGCTTGTCCATGTTCCTTCTAGGTTTTGACTTTTAGATCCTTACTCTAAACATTTAACGTTCCGTTTTTGTTTATTAATATACGGCTATGGCCGGCTATGGCTGTGTATGATGTATCGCTTAGTAGCAGACTTAAATTGGTAGCAGACTTGATGGAGGCATTGTTAGGCAGGATTAAACAAACGAAGCAGGATTAAAAATAACAAATAAAATAAAAATAAAAATAACAAACGAAGCTTCATAATCAGCAAGAAGGCGAGCGGGCTCATTCTTGCCACGGTAGCAAAGAAAAAGGGCGAGCGGCCGTCAATGAGAACGGATATGCGCACTAACAATTAAAAACAAACACTATTACTTCAATAATGCTAACTATTACAGCCGAGTTGAATCAGCGGAAATCAGCTAGACCGGCGTAACATACGCCGGTCTAGCTGATTTCCGCTGATTCAACTCCACCGGGGAACAACTAGTATATTTAAAATACGTCTGAAGGCTGTTTGTCTCACCGATTTCCTGCATAGAGTATTATAAGTGTGTAATTAGACCCTATGTCTTGTTTTTTTAACGGTTTTTTTTATGTATTTTATGTATTTTTATGACGAAACAATTAATTTGTGATATTTTAGAGCTGGAATGGTATAAGAGCATGCCCTACCAAGTTCCCTTTACTATTGTGCAAATAAATATAAATATTATTATTATTAAAGTGGGTTAAAGGGTGTCTGGGTTTCTGACTTTGAAATATGCGGGGAAACAAATAAAATTGAACGACATTTTGACGACTTCTGGGGGAAAAAAGTGTTCAATGAAACTAAGAGAACATGTCAATCATGTCATGTCTATCAATAATGATTGAGGTGATTTATATTCAATTTCAACCAGTACCCTACCTTTTGTTGCCAAAGAAGTTAAAAATCTAATGATTAACTAGATACAGGCACACAAATCACTAGGCACAGTAAATCAAATAGTAAAAGGAAATGGTGGATATTGGATTTTACGCCCTCACACCCCTCCCCCCCCCAAAAAAAATCTTAGGAACTTGTTTTCCATTGTGCGCATCGGCTCATCGCAAAGCAAATGCGTCGTTCAGCAGAGCCTTTTTTAAGAATTGTTACGTAGTGGGCATTCATGTGGACCACTCCACCATATTGGAGGTCTGGGGAAGTGCTATAAGCTCCCCAGCGGGGCCCGGGGCGAAGCCCCTAAACTGAATGGAAACTTAAGACAGTTTGTGACTGATGGAGAGCATTGTTTTTGGAGCTTGATTTACCTAATACGCTAGCAAGCGAGGTCGGCATGGCATGAATCCTTCTCTTCACCGAAGACCGCTTTTCCTAAATAAATTGGACTGCGCATGTGCCGACTCTGAGGTCATGTATTTGTGATCTCTGAAATCAACATGGCTGTCGTTGTCGATCCGACGAATCGACGCAACTCTGGACCACCTGGATTAACAAACTTTTGAATACTTATTATGAAACTTAAGTGGGACTGCTCCGAACGTAAAAATTGTATTGGAGTGTATTATGCTACAATTGGCAATGTGGAATTTACGTTAGGCTCGCTAGATAGCTGCAAGCAGAAACGATCGCGGTCCTATGCGCAAGGCCAGTTGAGATAGTAGCTGCCTCCTGCATCAACTCTTATCTCAGCCAGCCTTGCCTATGTGCGACCTGGCGGCGTAGACCCGTGCACCGCCACGCCATACCGCTGCTGATGAGTTTCCCTTCGCACATCGTTGCTGATGAAAAATAATTTCGGCACGCCGCTGCTGCCCACCGCCGTTAATTTTTCGGCGCGCCACGCCGCTAGGTAGTTTTGCATTTTAATTCAAATTTTCAGTTTTAAATTTTTAACGAGTTTTTCACGATCTGAGGAACCTTAAAAACAAAAAAAGGTAAGGAAGATGAAAATCCTTGAAATGGCAAAACGAAACAAACAAATGTTCTGTAGTACTTACTCATCATAGTGTGCTAGTTATTTTTCACATTCGTGCAATGAGATTGGAGGTGTTAATGTTTTACACTTTTGACTATCTCCTGCAACAGGTCAACCACGATTACCAGCCCTCAGTCGGTTTCCATGCATAGCGTTCCCATCAAAGACCATAGCCATAAGTTACATTTATTTCTAACAACAACAATATTTCCTAAACATTGTGATCATTCTGACTACCACAGGGCCTCATCAAAAAATATGTGTAGAATAGCGTTTTTTGTGGTTGTTGTAGTTGGTTTTTTTTTCGTCATGCCAAGTAAAACTTGGGAGTTGGTAACAGAAACTGCATACTGTTATTTAAACCAAAAAAATTTAGCATAAATAAGTCTAACTAATTACCCTTCTTCCCACCATACAAAAAAATCTTCCATTTTTTTTGAACATTCGAGCCATAGCTCGCAAATTTTCAACAATATGTGCTAGCACATATGCCGTACAAAATCAAGCTCCATAGCTCACAGTTGGGTTCTTGTTTTTATTCTATCAGTTATTTTTAAGGATTTTTTTGTCACGTTGACGATTATCATAGACTAGGCAGTAAAAACAAATCCATAACATACATTAAAATAACGGAAGAAAAAAGCAAGTAATGCTCTGTTCTCTCAATTTTGAAGGGTAAGAGGACATGTAGAATGGTTCCCAGCAACATTTTCGCCAAGGTTGTCTATTACCTGGTTTTTGCCTCTCAGCCCTATTTTAACAATGTAACGATGCAGGAGTGCAACAATGAAACAAGACTACACAATGCAATATATCCGGATTGGATCGCAGCACCAAAATGGCGGATGCATACATGATTATTATAGACTGCCAATACATAAATTTTAAAAAAATGTTAAGAAAGAATATTTTATTTAGGTGTCAGCAACCACAGCAAATTAACGAATTTGTGAATTATAGGCCGGCAATTGGAACGGCACAAACCAAAATAAAAAATAATAAAAATTATTAGGCAAGCATATTTTATTTAAATTTCATGAACCACAGTAAATAAACGAGTGCATTATGCGTTTTAAGACTTTAAAAATGTAATTTGCTAAATAAATTATTTTATAGGCTACTTAAAATTGAAAATAACGTTGGAACCTTCGTTAAAATTAATGGCTCCACCAGAAAACATCTGTCTTAACTGTTCTTTTTTACTACCATGGTCTTTGTTAGCAGCGTCTTCCAGTGCACGGTGGAACCAGCCATTCATTGCACAGGAGGGGGATCAGGACAATGAATAAGTCAGTGCTGACACAGTGAGTAATAGATACAACAGTGAAGGAGTATAACTGGGTGCAGTGATGACAAGAAAGGAAATGGACATGATGTGAGTAGGGTGGTCTGCAGCGCGATGCAGTGTATTGTAATGTAGTGTAATGCTGCGTTTAGGTTTAAGTAAATTTAAGAGAATTTAGTTGGTGTATCCAGGCGCATGACTGGGGGCTACGGCTGAAAAAAAGAACCTAATCTGCTGCTTCACCTGATAAGCCATTATTGTCCGCATTGTCTTCATCATGGTCACTCGACAAGTCTCAAACCCCATAACTTGTTTCGCCATAACAGAAAATGAGCAAGAAATACGGCACCGGCTGCAATAATCACCGAGCACGAGCATACACCCAAAGGCAGCCAACAACACTCGTCGGACCGGTCGGACTGAGAGGCAAAAACCGTGTAATAAATAGGATATCACACACTTTCCTCGTGCTCATTTCCGTCAAAACAAGGTCAGCCTTCAGTCTCCGGAGTTCAAAGGAATCAGGGCGTGCCATAGATAACCGTGTGTTGGGAGAATGATTACGGTAGCCGGTAAGACCACGAGTAAAACAGCATTGGACGGCATCCAGTTGGTCAATATCCTGCAAAAAGTAGGGTGACCAAACCGGTCTCGCGTACTTGAGGATCGGCCGCACAAACACCTTGTAGGCCCAAATTTTGGTCACAATACTAGCAAATGTAAAGCAACGTCGGGTGATGGCCACCCTATACGGTAGGCCGAGGCTGAAATCAGGCGACAGTGGGTTGTGGACTTCAAGTCGCTGGAGAACCACACTCCCAAGACACGTATGGAATAGACTCCTTCGAGAGTTGTGCCTGACAGAATGTAAATAAGGCTGGGGTTTGTAATGGCAATGTGGAACATACTGCATTTTGTGGCAGATAACGGTAGCTGCCAGCAGGGACGTTTTTATGGGGGAGGGGGGTGCGTGGGGTGTCCCCCCCCCCCCCCCCCCCCCCAAATGTGTGGTCAGTTGGCAAATCAGTCGGAAATTTTATATAATTTTTTGGCTGCATAGAAAATCATGTCGGTAAATTTCTGGTTTACACCTCTCCAACTTTTATCCTTCCTGACGTCTCTGGCTGCCAGTCAAGTGACCACTGTGACACAGTTTCGATACTAGTCGAAAGTTGATAGCAATTCAGAGAAAGAAGTGATCGGGGTGCTTGCTTTCAAGTCATCCGCAAATTTAATATGTGAAATATGTCCAAACTGTGGCCCCGCAAATAGATCATTCAGACAAAGAACAAACAGGAGCGGTCCTAGCACCGAACCCTGTGGTATGCCACTGATAAGGTCACGTGAAGTGGAAATGGCAGTACCCACTTGCACACACTGGGATCGGCCAACAAAAAAACTACCCAGCCACTAGAGGAGATTACCTCCAATATGGAGCATCTTAAGTTTGTGTAGTAATTTGCTGTGTATTACAAACTCAAACGCTTTCTGGGAGTAAAAACAAGCAACATCTGTTGGTATACGGAGGTCAAGCACATCAGTCCAGTGGTCAAGTGTAATCAGAAGTTGCACAGTCGTTGAGCGGCCAGGAAGAAAGCCAAACTGGTGTTAAGAAACCCATGATCGGTTAGATACCGAAGTAGGTCAGCCCTAATGATAGACTCCATGACTTTGCAGGGCACCACTGTTAGGGCAGTAGGCCGGTAGTTTCACGGGTTGGAATTATTGCCCTTTTTAAAGATTGGTATGACTTTTGCTGTCTTCCATAACGTAGGTATGTTACCCGTCGAGAAAGATAATTTGAACAAAAAGAGTTGAGCATCGCGTATTTCGTTGGCAATTTGTTTGAAGAAGAAGGAGGAGAAACCATCAGGACCCACAGACTGACCAGGCTTCATGATGCGAAGTGGGTCGATTACTCGTGATCTGGTAAAAGAGACATTGCGGAGTACCGTGGAGTTTGGGATTTCAATGTTAAACAGGGGAGGTATGACTTGATTATCGATAACCGAATTAGACACAAATATAGCGTTTAATAGCTCCGCTTTGTCCAAGTCAGAAGTAACAAAAGCACCCTCGAAAAGGAACGGTGGTAGTAGAGCGTGTGGTAAGAGTTTTCACACGATGTAAGCAAAGAAGGGCAGCCAAGTTTTTGAGGATTTTATCTTCGAGTCGTGAATTCCATGCACCAAAGCGCCTTTATTATGAAATTTCAACCAAAAATCAGAACAAAATGGCAAACGTTATCGTGTCCCAAACAAACAAACACACACACGCACAGGTAAAAACCAAATTCAGTCGAGTATTCGACCTAGCTTGCTTAGCTCGCTCGGCAAATTTATTTTAAAGTAACGTTTTATGACTTTTAGAACTCCACAAAGCCCATCAAAAGCTAAAATTTGTTAGATTCAGGGGCTCTGTGAGCTCACGGCACTCACCCAGACCCGTAGCCAACACAAATGTGTACTGCGTCCGGCGAGCTCTGTCACCGGTCTTGCCAGCACAAAACATCATCCAAAAGATGTAAAATCAAATCCGTGGCTTATATCTTGGGCTTTCATGTGTTTTAAAACTCCTTTTTTTTTTTCTATTTCTGTACAAACAGGTAATCCTTAATGAAATATTCGAAAAATGGCTGGCGCCAAGTCACCAAATTGACGAAATGCATAATATTAAAACAAAAACAAACAAACAAATATTAATTGGTTCCTAAATTATCGTTGAATAACGTTTTTTCCCCTCATTATAAAGCTGTGCCGTTATAAGAACGAAAGGTGGAGTCCAAATCAAAGCCCACATTAGGGAGGGAAGCTTGAAGTCAGTATAGTAATAGTAAGTAAGAAGTTTATTACGACGGCTCGAAGTTCATGGTGAACTTGTGTGTGCCGTATAAGGCAGGTACAATATATGGTTCATGATAACAATAATATGGAGGTAAATATAGAACACATTATTTGTTGACAAGTACTATTTTGAACATAAATCCATAGTAGGAATCAGAAACAAAAATAAACACAATGTAACATTTAAGTACAAAACAAAACCAAAAAAAATAATAATAATAATCACTAAATGCACATTCCACATTTATGTATATATCTATATAAATACAACTATATTAATAAAAAATTTTTTTTTTTTTTAAATTAGACCGAGTGTTTATCTGGGCATTGCTTAATCGATTTCTTGATTGAGCAAAAAGTAGTCGAATAGTTTATTTTTAATCTCAGTTCTCCCATCAATTTGGAGTAGTTCAATAGGGATTTCATTAAATATAGAAGGATTTTTATATTTGTTTGTTCGTTTGCCATATTGGTTCTTGGCAAAAGGCACTTCATATCGATATGTGGTTTTCCTGAAATAATTATTCTTTATTGCTGAGCTTAATTTGTGGTCACAGTTAAAATAGTTTTTTAGAATTACAACGAAATCTCTAAGTTGTTTAATTTTGAGTATTTTTGTTTTCCTGTATATTTGTTTAGATTTTAAATTTCCATATTCGTTAAAAAGAATTTTTACGATTCGGTTTTGCAGTTTTTGCAGTCTATTTATGTGGCAGTTAGCAGCAAATCCATATATTTCAATACCATATCTAATCAAGCTTTCAACCCAAGAATAATAGATCATTTTTTTGCTTTTTATGTTAAGGAGGTGTCTGATGTGATAGAGACTAGGCATAAGTTAACGTAAATTTTGTGCAATTTTATCGATCTGCCTTTTGTAGGTCCATTGTGAGTCGATTTGGAATCCTAAATAAGTTGCTTCACTTAGGTTTTTAATTTTAAAGCAAGTAGTATAATGGAAGCAGCACTGCACTTTTTCCCTTACCAATTTGCTCCCTGCACACCCTAATGTGTGGTCAGAGTTGGTTTCTCCCGTTCGTTCTTATAACGTTCCAGGTCTACTGTACAATATATTAAAAGAATTATTTGAATTCTTTAGTGAATATGAATTATTGTTATGCACAGCTGTTTTTACATATGTATACACATCTGATTCCGGCCTAACATACGCCGGTCTAGTATACAACTCATGTTGTCCGCACGGGGCGTCGGACGAACGTCTAACTGGAAAATCGTCTAATGGGTTAATTGTCTAATATCTGCATAAATAAAAAATCTGGAAAATCGTCTAAACAGAATATCGTATAACGGAAAATCATCTAAACGGAATATCGTATAATGGGTAATCGTATAATGCATAAACGTCTAACTGCATAAACGTCGAACTTCGTTTTCTGATGTAGTATGGACAGCCGCAGCGAGCGCGGTAGCGCGAGCGAGGCAGGGACATTAGACGATCTTCCGTTATATGCATTTCCTGTTAGACGATTTTCCATTATAAGATTTTCCAGTTAGACGATTTTCCTGTTAGACGACGTTCCGTTATACTGTTATACGGTATACGTTCTTCCAATTATGCGATTTTCCAGTTAGACGATTATCCCTCGCCCCTTGTCGCACTGCCCATTTGTTGTAGCATTAGTGTTTGTTTCTGTTGGTGTCCAGAGTTTCATTTGGGTTTTACTGGGTTTTCTGCTTGGAATTCTGCAGTTAAATTGTCCCTCTCATCGGCTGATTTATGCAGTGGGGCAGATAACCCGATTTGGGTTCGGCTCCTTAAAATTTAAACAGTCGGATTGCCCCGAGTTTTCCGCCAATAATGCGTGTAATCAATCGTTTGTACCCAACATTACCCTTCACCTTGCCGACCAGTCGCCCTATTTCACTGCTACCGTGCAAAGAATGAACACGCTCGCCGTTTTTCATTGCTACCTTGCAAAGAATGAACATGTCCTCCCTTTTTCACTGCTGCCGTGAAAAGAAGGAACATGCTTGCCCTGTCGCATTAATTTTTCATTGCGTTTGGATTGGCTGTCACAATGACTGCTTTCCCCATCCACAGATCCTCGCCTGTGGTTTGGCCTGAGCGCAATGTTTATGTAGATGGGGGCCGGAAAAAAAATCCCTGGAAAATAATTCCCGGGTATATAGTACCCGGAAAAAAAGATCCCCAGAATAAAAAAAATTGAAATGTTTTTTAGCTAATCCTATTCATTAAAGAGGCATTCCTACTTGAGGGAATGTGAGCCTGTTCCGGTATTATCGGGAGGAAAATAAAGGAGCATCTACAAGATAATTCGACCTCGTGTTCCATCACTCGTTTTGAGTCGTAACCCCATGCGGATAGTAACTGTTGTTGAACGAGCAACCTATTTTTACTTTTGCGGAAAACTAACGTTAAAAATTACGCTGTTTTTACTGTGTAGGTCTTAATAAGTAGGTGTGAAAAGTAAGCCTTGTGCTGCTAATAGGTCAAGCATACGCCGTTTTGCAATTGAACTAGTGTTTAAACGAACTTAAAGAGAGGAAGGCATTGTGTTTCTGGAGTAGAAATTGCATGCCGTTCCTCCCAACTCCATGCCAGTCCACACGGATGCCAGGAAGCCTCGTAGTACTGCTTTGGTAAAATAAGATTTTGGTGACGTTAAATCAACAGGTTTGGAGCCACAGTATCTGAAAATCTCCCAGAAGGCCTTGTGCAAACGATGGAATAGAAAGCGAGTGTCATAATACGGCTCTGCCGTCGTGCTTCAGATGTGTATGGAATTTAGTTGTTCCTGTTGTTAAATACATAGCCGCAGCGAGCGTGGCAGCGCGAGCAGGGCAGACACAATTCATAAGCAATCACAGAAGTTATCATATGTATAGATGGTTTGTTTTTTATGTTCCTCTTTTGACCCTTCAGACGTGATTTGGTTAAATTTTAGATCAAACTCAGTTTACACGCTTCATCATTCTCATCAAAACTTACGCTACTATGTACAAATAAGCAAATTCGTTGATGGTTTTGATTTTTTTTTAATTACATTTTAATTCTCGGATCTTGTATACCATTTTCTTATTAAACCCTCGTGATTTTTTTCGGGAGATTTTTTTCCTTTGGGATCGTTTTTCCATGGGATCATTTTTCTAGGGATTTTTTTCCAGGGATTTTTATTCCGGGGATTTATTTTCCGGGGATTTATTTTCCGGGGATTGCTTTTTCGTGGGATTTTTTTCCGGAGACTATTTTACCGGGATTTTCTTTCCGGGCATAATTTCCCTGGAATTTTTTTCTGGGACTCGTATGTCGATACAACTTGAATTATAATATTAATGATCCATTAATTCACTAATTTATGGATTTACGTGTTTGACTGCATGTTACAAAGCCTTGTAGCAAAAACTGGTGAGCATCTACCATCAAATACCAGCCCAGACGTCGACAGCGTAGCGAAGCGAGACGACACCGAATGAGCGAGCGTGAGTGAGAAACTCGGCTAGTCTTCTGTTAAATACCAGCCCAGACGTCAACAGTTTTTTCTAGTTGACTTTCTTGCGTGCAGTAAAGACGGCTATTTTGCTATCCAGACTTCCCCCGTCCTTCCTTCCCTCCCCTAACCATTTCGTATTCTTTGTACCCTTTTACGGTGTTGCAGCTTTTTTTTACATTTAAGTTTAATTCTTACTTAGCTTAATTCTTACACGAAAGCCACTGGTACAGATGGGACGGACGAATAGCGCATTCTTAATCCCGTTTCCTCGAATCCCATTTCGCTGAATATTTTTTCCCCAAATTTCGTACCTCGCTTGCGCTGCCGCGCTCACTACGACTGAACTTAAAACACCAGAAACCGCAACTAATCGCAAATTCCTTTCAGTTAGGAATGCGTCTTTAACTTCTCCAATATTAATTTTTAAAGAATATTTTGATTCGCATAAACGGGATTCGGCGAAACGGACATACACCTGATCAGGTCGTGAATAGACGTTATTCAACGTCAAAACATATTTTACGCCTACGAAATATTTTATTTCCATCAAAGTTTGCACTACTCGTATTTAAAACGATTTGCGAAAACCTTTATATAAAAAAAGTGCGTTTCACGCGCGAACGAAAGTAAAGAAAGATGCATGCATGATTAGGAGTTAAAAATATTCACATTTTTTTTGTTCACAATTCACAATAAATAAAGAGATATTAAATATCAATCTGTTCATTTCTCTTGTTTAGCACCAGTGGCTTAATTTCTTTCAACCCCCCCCCCTTCATTCCTTCGCCCTGAGAATACGGGATGCCAATTGCTCGTGGATAAGATTACAATGAATAATAGAGTATATAGTGGCATGATCGATTAGTTTTATGGCTTCCCCATTTCCAAACTGCTAAGTTAATTTACGTAAATTTTGTTGTATGGTATTACCATTCTTTCCTCTTTTTTTTGCCCTTTTTTTTTACTAGACGAAGTTTAGAGCGCAAAGGTTACTCATTGATCATGCTAAGAAACATTGCCTTTATTAGTAAAATCTCCATCACTTCATAAACAACGGATTGTGGGAAAAACAAGAGGGAACAGAAATTCGTTAATATGTGTAAATTCCTTAGATTGATGCGTACAAAATGCAAAGAACAAAACACAAAACTACGAGTAAATACACTACAAAATGAAAATCCGCAACATTCCGGTTTCATGAATTTCCCTGCAAACGTTTTTTAGCGGTGATTTTTTCCCCCTCAAATATTGCGGTTTTAACCTTGTTGCGTATTTATCAGTATCACAATTGTTTAGTGGCTTTGCGTTCTCTACACACCTATGAGGCAAACGCAAAGCCACTAAATAATTGTGATCGTGATAAATACACAACAAAGTGTTTAGAAAACCTATGCAGTAAACGCAACGCCACTTAATAATGTGATCAAAACACAAAATGGATCAAAACCCAAATTTTACAATCATTCAGTCCTGTAATAAATTTTTAAGTTCGTCGTATTACGGCTAAAAATGGAAGGGCACAGTGTAGCTTGTCCCACATTTGTTAAAGAGAGTTTGTTTTGACCTTCGTATATACTTTTATATTCTATCTTAAACGCAGCAATAATAAGAGGCAAACTTACCTTCGTCGTGCTGAATAACTGTCTGACCCTCTTAGCAAGTTATTCTCCATCCACAACCTTCTTTTCCCCTATCAACACAGTTCTACTTTTGCACCAGCCAATGTAAACAGACTGTGGACTCATTATCAAATAATACTTTTCGCCTTCTTGTTATAATAATAAATGCAGTTCCCCTTACCAACTAAGTTACAGTCATCACGAACAATCAATGTACGACGACGTAGTTCGTATCTCAGGGGTTGACGCCTACAGATGTTTTTCCTACATCCTGGTGAGTGACAGTGACCTTGAAGCACTTCCCCCTCAACAAAAACGTAACGTTAAATGTATTCTTTCCGTAAAGTACGCTTACCTCAATGCTGCATGTCCCCCTCTTAGTATGGAATTATTAGGATAAAATAAAAAGACGTTTGTTAGTCACAATCATGATCCGTGTTGACTGCTACGTAAATTATGTCACTTATGAAAATGCGGCCAATTTCTTGCCCAGCGGCAGTAGGTAGAGAAGATCTAGAACGGGGTTAAGCAGGTCAGAATGACATACTGATTAAAAAGTCAATAAAAACATGTTTGAGGTAAGCACAAGTGAGAGAGAGGGGAGAGTGGATTTGTAAAGTCTTTTTTTTTCTCCCTAATTAACATAGAGTAACTTAGTAACTTGAAATATAAACAGGAGAACATAAACAGTTCCGTTAGGTGGCACGAAAAGTGATAAACACACTAAAGCTCTGACCAAGTGTTTGATGGGTAAAAAAAATTCACTCGACAACGTACGACAAAACTCCTTCATCGTACAAGTAACTTTTTAAGGCTTTGTTTTCCTGTCCCAGGCGAGTTGGAAAATTGGGGTGGTGTATTCATCTACGGAAGTTCGGATGCTGGCTCGAGTTTCGGCATCGGTGAAATTTTTACTTTCACTTTCAAATGACCCGTTGAACACTATATGTACTGAATCAGAGTTCATTTCTCCTTTTTCCTACGGAGCTTTATATACTCCTGTAATAATTTACAAGCGCTTGAACTGAACGAAAGCATAAAACGAAACCAGAAAGTGCACGCATGAAGTCAAAATTTAGCTCGACGTTTCGAGTTTATCCAAACACATTTTCAAGAGCAGAATAAAAACGCCAAGTTGGCAAAGGTCACACTAAAAATTAAAAAAAAATAAGGAGGGAGAAAAACCACAAATGTCCCAAGTGGCAGACAGAACTATCAGGGCATTTAAATCAAATTTCGGACAAAACCGAACAGTAAATAAAAAAAAATACAAATTTTAAAATGAAAGGGACCTCAGCTGTGGAATTAGCTGACATACGTCGAAATGCGGTAATCTGGCTGCAGAGCAATATTTATATGTTAATGTTGAGATACCCTGGTGGTGAAATGTGAACCTTCAAAAATTTTTTAACGATCCGTGAATTCTGAAAATTAATTTTGTTTGGACAAAACATGGTTTCTTCTGAGGAGTGAGGAGTTATACAGATGGTTTCGAGGTTTAATAGGACACTTTTCAGAAACTTCAGAAACTCGAGTTCTCTTCTAAGGTTAAAATTTTCGTACAAGATTAAAGCTCGAAACCATCTGTATGTGCCCGTTCTCCAACAGTATATGACCATGTTTTGCCCAATATAATCAAATAAAAAAATTCATTATACTTTTTTTTTTTAATTTGAGGTTTCTGCATTTCACCACCAAAGCATCTGAGCATCAGCACAAAAATGCTGCTGTTTAGTCAGACTGCCTCTCTTCGACTTATGCTAGCTAACTATTAGACAATTAAACTATTAGAGCCGAATTGAAACAGCGGGAATCAGCTAGACCAGCGTACGTTACGACCGGGAACAACTAGTTGATTTTGAATATTTCGAATGTGACCGTTGCCAATTTGGCATTTAATTTGCTCTTGAAAATAAGTTACGTCTATATCATTTTTAACTTCGTATGTGCACTTTCAGCCTTCAATTTGTGCTTACTTATACAGTCATGGAATAATACAAGTGCCTTTCATTAAACCTCACATTATCGCAAGTGCTCCTTTAATGCTTGTGAAAATGAAACGGCTCAATTTTGAACTAACCAAAAGTTGTTTTTTTTAACGAGAAATGATTCTATAAGAGAAAGGCAAATCCATGCATTTGAACCTGGAAACCTCATATGACAGAATATGTAGGCTGACAGAATGTTTAGAATTGGCCACGCAAAATGTAAAAACCCGTTTGTTTAAAGAGGTACAATTATTTGGCTTGTTTTTGCTCACCATTAAGTTTTTTTGGTGGTTGTCCCATATCTTTTCTACTTCGTGAAGTAAATGCTTATTGAATTTTTGAATGATTACCTTACGATCAAAAGCTCTTAGCATGGAATTTCTCGCTTCCCTCAGGCCCGGTGTCCGTGGATCCTCCAACACAAGAGCCCTATTCTGTAGTTCGAGACAACGCAACGAAACGTGCACAAATTGTCACAATTCGCACACAATCCATAACAATTCGAGGTTTACATAGCTAGAACAAATATTAAAAAAAGGTTCTCGAAATTTGTCTGAAACATGTTTCACATTTGAGATTCACGTTAATAGTGTCAACGCCACTCTGGTTGCCATGTTGGCTAAATTCCTCCAAGCATTCTTTTTCACATGAAACGAATGTGAGTCGTTAATTAATCCTTCTGTTTTTTTCCCCCCTTATGCTTGCCTTCCTCTAGCGGTTAAAGTGCTATAATCAAATGTTATTATTTGGTTGATTTATGTCAAAAAAGATTGATAGCTGTAAGGAAGCTACGATGATATGTTTTTGGGTTTTTTTTTTTAAAGTTCACTTGATTACCAGCAGCACAGTGTATGCTTCGTCGGGATTCCTTAGTTATTCAGGATTCCAAATTTACAATGGCGAGTGTTAGATTTATAAATTCGAAAAATTTTAATTTCGTGGATTTTAATTGATAAATCTATGCCAAATTCGAGATCAGCAATTTTTTTTTGAGCCATCTAGCAATGTGACGAATTTCATAGCAATCTGCAGTTTGGTTTGGGCTCCACCCAGACTCAAAAGTGCAACCAACCAACCAACCAACGGACCAACCAACCAACATTTTGTAATTCGCTGTTCGTTGTAGGCTACGCTGCGCTCCGCCAAACAGTAAAGAGGAAATCTGAATGCAGCAGTAAGGTTTCTCGTGGGCGAATAATTACAGTAGCACTGTGGTACCACAACTTTGCAGTGGTAGAACCACTTCTGCTAAAACCTCTCACCTAGATCTTCGTATGATCTTGGTGTTTAACCTCCTCTTTTCGCCATTTTTACAAAGTTTATCTTGGACTTTTGATAGGAGTATTCTTCCAGATTTCTTCCGCTGTTCTGACTCGCCCCTGTTATGCCTCGCCCTCTTTCTGAGTCGCCCCTTATGCCTCGCCCCCTTTCTGAGTCGCCCCTTAATCCTCGCCCCCTTTCTGACGCGTCCCGTTATGCCTTGCCCCCTTTCTGAATCGCCCTTTATGCCTCACCCTCTTTCTGACTCGCCCCTGTTATGCCTCTTTTCCGAAAAGTTGCGAGACATTTCAGCCTCAGCGTGGTTCAGTAAGCGTCTCACTTCTAGCCCGAGCGAAAAATGGATAAGCATAAGGGCACGTTTACGCCACCACTCGCCTTTGCATTCTCGCAGCTAGAAGCTAGAAATCACCTCAAATTCCAACATGGCGGCAGTTTTATGTCTGCCGCTTCGCAACGAAAACAGCAAATAACGTGAGTTCAGAAGCGTTTGGGAAAATTGTTTCGTCATGAGGAATTCTTATATTATTAGCACGGATTATAAGACTGCAAGTATTTACTCAAACGATGTCGGATTTAGCTAATCCATTTAGCGTTGTCGCCATGGCAAACAATTTGCCATCGCGATTGAGTTTTAGATGCGAGAATGTAAAGGCGAGTTGCTGCGTAAACGCGCCCTAACTCTCGGTTTTTCGGAGGCGATTTTATTTTGACATACCAAATCATTCACTGCATTTTGGCGTCTACATTTCTGATTTTTTTTTTTTTACCTTTAACACCGGGCGTCTTCCTTGCAAACTCCGGGGAAACTTCAAACAATATTTAGACATCCGTTTTTTTGTTTTGTTTTTTTGCTGCTGATGGCGGCTTGTGCAGCCCTTGAACGCCCTCCAGTTCATGTTGTCTCTGCCTCGCTCGCTTAATTCATATACGCCGTCTTCACTTGTTTTTATCGTATAGTGCTTGTTGGAGATGAGGACTGCTACTAGAGTGTATAACGCTTCTTTAGCTAAAACCGACTTTTTCTGTTCTAAGGCTTTTTCCTTTTCTTTCCTGTTCTGAACGCGGATTAGTTAAAACCTAACCTTAAACTTTAATAAGTTCGTTTTCTAAATGATTTTGGTTGCTGCCAAAAAAAATGGTATGTTCAGCATTTTTTTGTGCCTTAATTAATCCGGGTTCGATTGCTGCAAGTGTCTATCACCGGGCAACGTGTTTTTTGTTGTTGTTTTTGTTGTGCAACTACTGGAACTCTGCACCTAATTCCTAGTACTCTACTCCCATTAACACAATGTTGCCCTTGTAATTCTCCCATCCGGGAAATATTGGCCAACGTCTCTATTCAACCAAACTCTAGTGGATGTTCAAATTACAGTTGTAATTTTTCCTATTTAATCCTGAATTGATCTGGATGGAACGATCAGTGGTTCATCGCCTGTCATTCTGTTAAGACACATCCTTCAATCGAACTGTTGAGTTTCTTCAGATCGACATCAATCTGCCGTCACTGGTAATGATTTTGTTTTTATGATACCGCCTATTTATTTTAGATTGATAATCTGTATTCTTAAGTTTGGGATTTAAAAAAAAATATTTAGTAGAATTACCAGCACTAAACGAAGCAACACAATGAATAGCTAAGAACAATAGAACGTGAATTATTTTTTCATAATATTGCTGCTCACTTGTCATTCTTAGCTGTTCACAGTGTCGGCTCCAGTGTGTGCACCATTTAATACTAACATTTACAGCAAATTTCCGCTGCGTAATAGCACTTTTCTGAAATTCTTGAAAGTTTGTTTTTTAATCTTTATCACTATAGCTGCCATCAAACGTCCAAAATAACACGCTCAAAACGGATTATGTAGGTGTCTGTGGTACTAGCTACTTCTTCCCTATGCCCCCCCGCCCCCCCCGCCCCCCCCCCCCCCCCGGAACAGAACGATCCTTCTTTGCGCCTTTCTTTTCAACCCTAATCTCTTCTTCACTTCCGTGTTAATCCCACTTGTTATCTACACATTATATGCCTTAATTCCGAAGTTCGTCCATCCGTCCTTGTAGCCAACAATACAATAAAGGTAACAATGCTTTAAACTATGACTTTAAACCTGCGTTGCACGAGGCTAATCACTGCTACGCCTAAAAAAGGGGTTTCAAATGGTTTAACGAGCGTTAACCACTCCTAGTCATCCGCCAGAAGCCACAAAGATGGAGCGACTACCATTTATCATTCTTCTATAAGAAGCCCTGAAGCAACGCTGCAAAGTGGCCGGCTACAATAAGCCCACTTTTAACAATGAAACTTAATTTAGATCAATCACACCAATCAAAGAAATCTAGACACACGCTAGTGTGTCGCCGCCAAGTAACAGTTGATCGTCCGATTGTTGACATCCGCTTGTTAAAAAATGATTGTTGATGAAAAAAAGGCGGCTGCACTAGTAGACTGTCTTTTAACTGAAACCAACTTATACCTGATTTCAGCATAGTGGTGTAAATTTCCCATGCGGGAGAAATCTTTGCAAATCGTTTGAATCAGGTGTCTTGGGTCCAATAACGAAGAAAACGTCAACACGAAAATGTGGGAACGTGTCTGTCATGGAGAAAACGTGTCCTGAATAACGTTGAATTTGTGTTACTGGTAACTAGTAACTGGTCCGCAGGCTCCCATGTTAATTCTCATAGGGTATAACGACACGTCTACAGCTGATTAGGGAAAGTCACCAGATCTAAATTTTGGCAGACAGGTAAAGCTTCATACGGGAAGATCCTTTTTCTAAAATGGGGGTTGCAGCTAGAAGCACGTGGCCCTGAAGTGGCTCGTAAATGCAAGATTATTATGACCATTGTTTGTATTGTCATCCAACAGTAGATTACAACATGCTTAACACGCTTATCATGTCAGTACCTAATTGTTAAAATTCATTGTTGTTGCAAATAGGTGGTTCACTAAGAGACCGCGTATCTTTTATTGCAAAGGTTTGGTCGGTTTTTTGTTACGGTACACGAATCCAAACTAATTATCTGCCCCACCACGATAAAAGGGACAATTATGTGTTCGTGAACACCATGGCAACTAAGTGATTGAATGATTAACGTTAACCGAGGTAGGGCCAAGTGAGGAGGGATGCGCTGATTGAGTGAACGAAGCGAACGAAAATCAGCATCAAACCGTCAAAATTATGAATGACAACATCAATAGACATAAAATACCTCCAAACAAAACAGGTAAAGGTGAGGATTAGACCGTGAAATTCTCTGTACATTTACAAGCCTATGCAAGTTCTGACCGTGTCAATTTCACTGGCGCAACGGCTAATTGGGCCACCGCAAATGTGAAAATTATGAATGAGCAAATTCCTTCACACAGAAAAGGTAGAGGGGGGGGGGGGGGCGATTAAACCGTCTGATCCTTCGTTCGTTCACTGTCCTATTAAAGCTGTGATATCAACCCAAAACCAAAACTGGTATAAGAGAAGCCTCCAACTTTCAAAAAAGGGTCGGCCTTTCAAAGTAGTGATATCATTCAATGAGCGAATGGCCGCCAAGGTTAATCCTGTTAGCCAAGTTAATCGCACCTAATAATACTTTGGGTGTTAAATGAAAATTTGAAGATTGCTACCGCCAGTATAGCAATGTTCTAGTTTCATTTAACTTTCGAACTATCAGTAGGCGCGATTAACTTGTCTAACAGGATTAACCTTGGCGGCCTTTCCGTGGTTGAATGATATCACTAATTTGAAAGGCCGACCCTTTTTTGAAACTTGGCGGCTTCTCTTATACCAGTTTTGGTTTTGGGTGGATATTATTATTACCCAATGAAAAAGAATTGTTTAAACTATGCATAAGCCGTTGGCATAAACCGCTGGAAGGTTTAGATAAGTGAAATTCGGAAAGATAAACGTGTAAAAATAACATTTATCGGAAATATCACCACAAAAACAGATTTTTTCCCGAAAAACTCTGTAATTACTAGGCTTGAGTACGTTTACAAAATTTAAAACTTGAAAATCAAATGACGCATTGGTAACTTGCTTAACATGTCGGTCAACTTGTCAGTCTGCGGGGCAAAACCAGCACAACGCCGCAAAGTCGGAATTTGCACACAAGCACTCAATACACGGACCAAACCCAGGTCTTTCACTTACGATGTAAACAAAGGGGTTCTTCCTGATCTTCGGGTGGGGAGCCTTGATTCGTAATTTTTCTGCGTTGTCGTCGCCAGGGGGTGTGGGGGGGGGGGGGATTGTACTTCGCGAGTGTGCGTTTGAGGCCAGGGGCGTCGTGCCCCCCCAAAATGTGGGGGGGGGGATGCAACGAACAACCTTTTGCAGCTAGAGGGTCAGAGGGTGATGTAAGCTCCCCCAGCGGGGGTCCGGAAACTCACGCATTTTAAGCAATTTTAATGAGTTTAAGACAGATGAAAGTCCCAAATTGACACTCCAGCCGGCCGCACACAAGCCAAAATCGTCTTTATTTTGGGGAAATTGGGATGAGGCTTGGGGGAAAGCAAAAATCGTGTTTATTTGGGGGAAATTGGGATGAGGCTAGGGAGGAAGCCAAAATCGTCTTTAT
>JAHWFP010052015.1:0-23170 GCA_023313725.1 Lithobius niger | reverse complement strand
TGGGGGAAATTGGGATGAGGCTGGGGGAAGCCAAAATCGTCTTTATTTGGGGGGAAATTGTGATGAGGCTGGGGAGGAAGCCAAAATCGTCTTTATTTGGGGGATATTGGGATGAGGCTGGGGGGAAGCCAAATTCGTCTTTATTTGGGGGAAATTTGTATAAGGCGGGGGGGGGGGGCACGAGCTCCAATGACACGACGCCCCTGTTTAAGGTTGATTCTAGGAAAAAATAGCAAATGCGGCGTTTGTGAATTCTTATAAACAAACCCTACTTCGTTCTTGGACTAAAACTTGGATCTTTTGATTTGGTGACGAAATTCAATAAAATGAATATAACTATGGTTTGTTGCTATTTCGATGCATCTCCTGATTAGAACTCTACTCGCCCTCACTACCTCGAAATCACGGTTGACGATTTCGCTCCATGCATTAGCATAATTATGTAGTATTACTCAAGAAAACTGTACGCATAACCAATCCTACTCCCACAGTTTGTACTGTGTCCAGACTCCATGCGACCAGTTGCGTTTTAGTGTCACTTTTTACTTTTGCGGAAAACGTATACCGTTAAAATTTGCGGTGTGTAAACTATTACCTTACGTGAGTGAAAATCATCTCGTATGCTGCTTACGATCCAAGCATATACGTGAATTCGTAAACACAAGCGTTTAAACGAACTTAAAACGAGGAAGGCGTTTTGTTTCTCGATCCAAGGCCGACTGGACTAGAAATTGGGTACCTTTCCTTTATGCTCTATGCCCGTTCTGTCTCGTGCCAGGAAATTAAAGCCGCTTAGCACTGGTTTCATAAAATAAGATTCCGTCGATGTTAAATCAACTATAGCTTGGAGCCAGGAGCTGAAACTTGCTGCTTCTCTCTCAGAAGACCTTGAGTAAACGACGAAATACAAAGCGTGGGTTCCGACATGGGTACTCCCGACGTGTGTGGCATTCATGCGCTCCTGGTATACGTTCCATTGGCCGAGAGAAAGAGAAATAGAGTTGTTGTTTTGCACAATTGACATCTTAAAAGCTTTGTAACTCTCTCGTAGAATTCACCACTAGACCACCAAGACATCTGTGATACTGTTTTCACACGTAATAAATCGTCGCGGGTCAGCCCTGGCCAACCCGGGCTGGGGCCAGCTCGGGTCAGCCCTCATGCCGAGCTCTGGGCGCGCTTTGATTTCACACGTGATAAATGCTTGCAAGCCGACCCGCGCTCGCTTGAAGCACCGTTGGTCGACAAATATTGGACAGGAGGATAGGAGCAGTGAGTTGGCTTCACTTCTCGTATTGCGTGTTTTCAGGTGAAGCTCGACATTAATGTCAAACTGACGTCGCTAAAATTAGTTATAATATTTAAAATAGCCAAGAACTGAAAAAAAAATCAAATACGAATATATTCCCCATGAATATGGGGGGGGGGGGCCAAGCCACGGTAAAAAAGATTACAAAAGTCTCTTGAGGAACTCCCCACCCTGCCTGGTGAAATTCGAGCCGTAGACAATTAATCTAACCACCTACCCTATATACAACAATATGAAAAAAAAACCAAAAAAAAACCATTTTATTTGTTTTAACTCCCCTGTCTCCCCCCCTTCCCCCGATTTTTTCCTCAGACTTTTTCTTTCGTCTTTTCTCCATATTTTTTTTTTAATTTGATCTAGTACCACGGTTAATAAACGCATTTAAAAAAAAAACTTGTGTTTTTGGTAACACCTTTCCGTTAATTTGGTAAATATAATCTACCAGCTGGTTCTTGAGTTTATTTTTTTGCGTTATTAAATGCAGGCTAATGTTGTTTTTTTTCAATACGAGTGTGAAACCCATTTCTGTTGCCCTTTGGAACTATTGTCAAAACCGGTGTCCTTTGGATACCGACGCTCCAATAGTTAAATCTTGGTGGTGTGGTTCGGCGGTTGTAGTGTCGATTTATAAACTTATCCAAATATTCTTGGTTCGAGCCCTTCGTTAGGGCAGTCTAACGTTCTAGAACAGAAAAATGGATATGGATCGTGTCAATTTTATTTCGACATATTATTTTCTCTTTATTTTAAAAATATGATGTCATGTCTTCATTCTGCAACAGTTTGTTATTATGACAACATAACTTCGCTCTCTCTGAAACATGGCTCTTTGATGTAGGTTAGTATCTTATTTTATTTTGCTTAAAATAAATAAAAAAAACAACCGGTAAGTTCTAATCTTTTCCTTGTAGTGTAGTTTTTCTTTTGGATACACCCAAACAAATTCTTTTAATGGCGCGAAATTTGCAAAGGAAATAAACTGAAAAAAATATATCATTTAGGGAAAAACACTGCCAGTAATTATTGCAAACGCTGATAGAAAATTGATCGGTGCGATGCATCATGAACCTTTTAACATGCTAATATGCAATACTGATTTTTTTTTTTACTAAGGTGCAGTATTTAATTCTCTTCTTTTCTCCCACGTGTTTTTCACCCCGTGGAATAGCCACTATTTAATTTACGAGTGTCACATAACAATTTCTTTACCGTTTCGTCTGGTGGGCTGGTGGGCTGCACTGCAAGGCTACGAGCGCGGGAGGGCCCGCTTCGAATTTCACACGTTAAAAATAAGGCGCGCTGGCCAGGGCCAGCCAGGGCTGGCCTCGGCTGGAAAGGCGGGCCATTCGGGCGCGCGTCAGCCCTGGCCAGCTCGCTTTCGGCCAGAAAACATTATTACGTGTGAAATCCTCCGTCACGGGTCAGCCAGGGCTGGCACCCAAACATTATAACGTGTGAAATCAGTATGAGAGAAGGTTATACTGTTTTCACACGTAATAATTCGTCGCGGGTCAGCCCTGGGCTGGAGCCAGCCCGGGCCAGCCCTGGCCAGCCCCAATGCCAGCTCCGGACGCGCTTTGATTTCACACGTAATAAATGCTTGAGAGCCGACCCGCGCTCGCATAGGAGCTCCGTCTGTCGGCAAGGTGGATAAGAACAGTGAGTCGGCTTCACTTCTCATATTACGTGTTTTCAGGAGAAGCGCGACATTACATTACATTAATTAATGTTTCATTATAATAGCCAAAAATTAAAAAAAGAAAAACAAACAGAATACAGGGAAAAAACGGCCAAGGGAAATAAAAGCCAAAGGAAAAAGGTTACAAAAGTAGTTTCCCTACCTTGCCTGGTGATTTTCGAGCCAATACAATTAATCTAACCAACCCACCAACCCACTTTTTTTTGTATTTTTAACTCCCCCTCCCCAATCCGGCTTTTTTTCCTCAGACTTTTTCGTCTTTTGTCAGTGTTTTTTTTTTGTACTTTGATCTTGTACCACGAACAGCAGGCTATAAACCCATTTTTTTTTTAACTTTGTGTTATTGGTAACACCTTTCCGTGACACCAAACCACTTTCCGTTAATTTGGTAAATACTATAATGTAACAGTTGGTTCTCGATTTTATTTCTTACGTTATTAAATGTAAGCTATTGTTTTTATTTCAATACGGGTGTGAAACCCATTTCCGTTGCTCTTTGGATACCAATACCGACTCTCCGAATAGTTAATTCTTGGTGATTGTAGTTCGGCGATTGTAGTTCCAAGATTGACGGTTCGAATCCTTGGTTGGGGCAGTTTAACGTTTCAGAACAGAAAAACGAATATGGTTCGTATCACTTTATTTCGACAAATTATTTTCACTTTAGTATATAAATGTCACGTCTTCATTCTGGAACAGTTTATTATTTCAACATAACTTCGCACTCTGAAACATGGCTCTTTGATGTAGGTTATTCTCAGTTCAGATGCCTTATTTAATTTTGCTCAAAATATAATAAAAAAAAACCACCGGTAATTTTTAATCGTTGTATATGTTTCCTTATGCTGCAGTTTTTCCTTTGTATATACCTGCACAAATCCTTTTAATGACGCGAAATATGCACAAAGAAAATAAAATTGGAAAAATTACATCATTTAGAGAAAAACACTGCCAGTTATTGTACCAAACGCTGATAAAGAGTTGAACAGGGTGATACAACACGAACCTTCTATGCTCATAAGCAATCCCTTCTTTTCTCCGTGTTTTTCAATCTGCGTGATAATCAGTAATTAATTTACGATTGAAAATAACTATTTTTTTTTTTTAGTGTTTGCCGTTTTCTTTTGTTTGTTGACATATAGTGAGCTGCACTGCAAAGCTACGAGCGCGGGAGGGCTCGCTTCGAATTTCACACGTTAAAAATAAGGCGCGCTGGCCAGGGCCAGCCAGGGCTGGCCTCGGCTGGAAAGGCGGGCCGGGCGGGCGCGCGTCAGCCCTGGCCAGCTCGCTTTGGCCCAGAAAACATTATTACGTGTGAAATCCGCCGTCCCGGGTCAGCCAGGGCTGGCACCCAAACATTATAACGTGTGAAATCAGTATGAGGGTCGCACTTTCCGGCTCCAGGTGACTTGAATTAACATTGCTAGAATCTTATTTTATCAAAGCAACGCTAAGAGATGTTAACTTACCAGCCTGAAAGAAACGAACTCCTTCCTTGCTTCAAACTTCTTCCTGGTAGCGAATTGCCGCATATTTGGACTATTTGCAGCAAGTGTGATATTTTTCACACGCATTTAACAGGTAAAAATATCAAAGCTGAATTTTTTAAAGTGAAAGTAATAACGACTACTCTTTCGTAAACTGGCCGCATGAGGTCGCGACACAGACCTACAGGCGGAACAAATGCTAGGATAAAGAATAGCAATAGTGGTCCTTGTGTGAGTTTCTGGATGAGCTTCCATGTTAAATGTCAAATTGGCACGTCATTCGTCAAATTGACAAATGTCTATGTCTGAATTGACATAGACCAAAATTCGGTATTTGGAGGTCGTGTCATAACTGTTTCACTGCATTACACATTTTAATGACAACAGTCGAACCGTTCGGCGTCCACAGCACGGCCATTCCTTGCGCCTGTTTTTGTTGTTGTTGCTGCTGTTGTTGGGACTCCTTGTAGAGACTTTTCCTTCACCTGGAGATCGAACCAATGAAGCGATTTTCGGCCCTTGTATAGCTTAAAACAGTGGTACGAACAAAACCTAGGGGGTTTTGAGCGCTATTTTAATGTGACTGATTTATCTCAAAAAGCACTCATCTCAGTAATATCACATCGTGATTATCTCATGTCAAAATTCGTCTTATTTAATTTACCTGAAATATTTCCATGAAAAAATAACAAATATTATGCTTAAAAAATAACCCGCTTAAGCGCATAAAATTCGGATGTAAGCTTTAAAAAAATCTTAATACTCTAAATGGAACAGATACAAGAAAAAGACATGTAAGTCATCAGTATCTCACTAATACGTGTGAAAGAATCTCCGGCTTGTTTTTTGGAACGGTGGAGATTCTTTTACACGTGTTAGTGCGACGCTGATGGCTTCCATGTCTTTATCTTTTACCTGTCCCTTTAGAGCATAACTTTTTTAAAGCTTACATTCGTATTTTATACGCTTAAGCATTTTTTAATAATAAAACACTCCAGCACCGCACCTTATGGACCCTCCTTCGTACCACTCTGCTATTATTGATCAAGCGAGCAAAGCGAGTAAAGTCCGTTTTATTCGACGATCTGGTATTTTGACCTTTCTGTTTGAAAATTGTTTGTGAAAATCCGAATATAGAGTCAGAGAGTGGCGTCAGAATACATTGTTTGGTTTGTAAACCATTGGTCGACTTGACAACAAACCGGTTGAAATTTGTTTTTAAAATTGACAAGTCCAGCTACTTCTTACATTCCACTGGAGGGCGTTAGTGGTCTCTCTCCACCTAATGCAATTATTTTAATGAAGAACGAGAGGGAAAAAAAACGGTTGTAAGCGGTTTTAAATGGTCAATACAAGCTTCAAATTTGACAGATTTATTTTGTATTTTTTTTTACACTTTTTCATGTATGGTTCGAAAACATCTGTGTGATTAATTTTTCCATGACGATCACCAACTTAAACCCAAAAAATAATAATAACAACGAGAAAGTAGGCACCAAGTTGAGTTTCTGGTTTTTGATCACCGAAATCAGTCCTTTAACCGTTCTAAAAGGTGAATGGAACCTCCAGTTTTGTTGCTATGGCATTTTGGTGTTGTATAAAAAAAATTTTTTTAAATGTCTTCATGTTAAAAACATGGTTCTGATTTGAGAACGTCCATACCAGCCTTGGTTTGAAAGAAAGACACCGTAAAAAGTATGGGTGGGCAAAGTTTGGCTCAACTTATCAATGGTGAAAGTAGCGATTGCAATACTAAAAGGAACTTGAAAGGAACCTCGAAATTAGCAGCATTTTATCAAGAAACTTTTAACAATTCGTACAGTTATTTGGAGCAGCAGGAACTAATGTGTGCTACTTGACTGATTCCTGTAATTAAATCGTTAATTAAAGCATTTGTTGTGAAGTGATATTCACAATATCCCATTCAGTAGTTCTTGTTTTAAAGTGCTTTTCCACCAGGTAGAGTATTTGTTTCCGTGAAACCAGGTGCAACGAGGGGATGAACTTTTATTTTACAAGTTCGTATTCAAATACAGCTCAAATACGAGTCTTCTGAACCAAATTCATCATTAAAGTAAAGGGAAAAACTGAAAACTCTCTCCTTGGGGAGAAGGGGAAAAAAGAAGGGGCCTAGTGTTCACAGATATGCTACTGCAATTTGATGCAGAACAATATTTTTAAGTTTCTCAGGAGCATGTCAAAGACAACACAATTCAAAGTAAAACATGTAAAGTAAAATATACAAAATGAAACTTCAAAGCTAATCTATTATTAATTAAAATTAATAAAAAATTATTAGGCTCATACATTTTTTCTTATTGGTCTTTTAGCAGAAGAAACGAGAAAATGTTGATGGAATAAAAACTCATTAACATTAGAGAAGCTGTTTGCAATTGTCTTCTTGACGTTAGCATGTGCAGGGTCAGCTCTTAATTAGTTCAGTTTAAGAATTCGCATATTATTTAAACTGTTTATAAACCATGCAATATATACATACGCAAATAATTATAGCTTAAAAACCACTTAAAATGCAGGTCCATACGTTATTAACTTGATACAATAGCGGCTCCTACTTGGGAAGAAACCTGCTTAACTATATATAGTACTGTAGAACGAAAATTTATTCGATATTGCAATTATTTTACTGATTTTCTAAAAGTTAAGGCTAAAAA
Organism: Lithobius niger; assembly: GCA_023313725.1. Classification (NCBI taxonomy): domain Eukaryota; kingdom Metazoa; phylum Arthropoda; class Chilopoda; order Lithobiomorpha; family Lithobiidae; genus Lithobius; species Lithobius niger. The sequence continues at coordinate 16,003 of JAHWFP010052015.1, read as the reverse complement.
CAGGTTTACTTTCAGAGGTGCCGTCAGTTAGCCTGAAACATCTGAATGTGTGTCAATTTGTGTTGGGAAATCATTCTTTTGTGGAATAACAGGACAAGTCCCTTATAATTATTTTTTTCCAGACAACAAATATTTCTCACCATGAACAGGAAATCATCAATCAATCTAATCCTGTTTTGTGTAGCAGGTTAGTATCAATTACACGTAGTGAAGGTCGCGACAAACAAATAATATTGCTAGTATGAGGGCAGAAATGATGAGTTTTTTTTTTTGTGTGTGATCGTACAATATGGCTCCCCTTCCCGTCACCGATAGCCTCACACCTGGACCAAGGGTTGGAGGGATGGGGGAGTAGTCAAGAAATGTTAACGTAATTATTTAAGCATACACCACCTCACTACTTTGGCTGAAAAAAGGCAAAATGAGAAGAGGGAACATCCAGAAACCATCTCCCCTCCCCCCAGCCTAAAAAAAATAATTAATCTCAGCTGAGGTAGAAAAACCATGCTTTTAATTCCAAAAAATTTCAGCACAATATAAAATTACTTTAAAAAAAATTCTATCTGCAAGGTATATTTTGCTGAGGTGTTTGCGAGAAAACAACATTAGAGCGAACTTACTTTCATGGCATTGATTAATAATCTCCCTCAGCTAGGAAATAATAATTACTTCCTCCTAACCATTGCCAAAAACACTTTTAAAAAGGGTTTTAATGCTCCAGATTTGCAGGGAGGGACTCGTGTTTTTTTTATTATTATTTCATTTTTTTAAATGAATGATTAATAAACTTCATGTGTTCCTGACTACAGTGAGGAGCATGATCCAGAAACAGCTGCTTGGAGAAGGTTGGGGGGCGGGAGGGGGTATAATGTACAAATTTTTTTTATTAAATATTTAATTTTCAGTATAATGGGGAACATTTGGATTATCAGCCTAGCTAACTTCGTTTATTAAAAAGTTTAAGATAAATGTTTTCATCTAGCTACACAACTGTTAGTCATGGCTGTCTTAAAATGTAGCCTTGTATCGGTCACCAAATGTCAGTAAAATTCTAGTGTGTCGAAATGGGGGGAGGGGGTGGGGGAGGGGAGGGAAGAGTAGCCAAAGAGCAAGTGGGGAAGGCTGCACACCCCAGCCCACCCAAAAGTGCAAATGTTACCTTGGGGCCCCCTGTATAACCCTCCACTGCAGCAATTAACCAGTTAGCTTTTTAAGTTCCAAGTGTCTGCAGTGAACAAAAATAGCGAAAAAACACAATTATAAATTCTTTCCTTTGTATAAAATTATTTACACAACGGATTTCAATTGTTCTCTAGTGTTTACAATTTAAAATTTGAAATTATACGAATTTCCCTATAAGGAGCTATACAGCGGCGGATTTAAGGGGGGGGGGGGATTGAGGCTTAATGGCGCGTCGACAACTTGGTCATTAGCGCCAACCTCAGTCACAGTGCAGTGTTCCGGGTTGCCACTGCACCACACATTACAGAGATGTTATTCAAACCCCTAATCTAAATCTTGTCATACATCTAAATCTTGTGATTTAAGGCAAGAGGCTTAGGGTAGGAGAGCAACAATCTACTTTATGTTTAATTTACTTTATAATATTATACAATTTTAAATAAAGACCCACTACAAGTTAGAGGAATCAACACATCCTTCGACCAGAAAATGAGGGATGCCCTCGAATGCCCTTTTTTTTCCAAAATATTCTGAGGTCGTTTTCTTTTTTGGTCTGTTTCCCTGTGTTGTATTGAAGTTCTTACCGTACGGTATTTGATCTTAATTGCCTCCTAAAGCCAACAGAATTGATGTCGAAAAGGCCACAGGAAGGCCCTTGTTACCGAAAAGGTCTTTTTTTAGGTCCAAGAGGGGGGGGGGCTGTCAAATCCACCTCTGGTAATATCGCAATTGCTTGCCAACAGTCCCATTCAGTCCATGTACAGTGTCTTTTCACTCATTCTGGTTAATAACTATTTAGTAGCAGCACTTCTCTGTGATCTTCAAGGTATCAGTGTTCACATACCAATATTGGTGTACATTGTAGGTTACTTTTTCGTGACGTCAGGAGAAGATACAAGTCCTTCCCATAAAGAATTTGTGGCTTGCCTCAGCGAAGCTAAGTTCGATGATACTCTTCAAACACAAAATGTTGGACAATGCTTGCAACTCATTGAAGAAAAGGAGTGGCCAGATTTGTGCAAGTAAGATATACAGAAACATACCCAAGATATACGAGTGGGAGTTAACGTGATCGGTAAGATGGGGCAGGGGCAGACCCACCTGCCCATTCTCCATTCTCTTCGTTATCAAGGTACAGTTCCGGTAAAAAAAACGCCTTCGTTATACGGAAAAACTTGCAGGATTAATGTATGTGACTCTGAACGAAAATGTTGATATCTCGAAAACTACTGGACAGAATTGAATGAAGCAAAAACTGGGTTGCTTATTATGAGATCATCTATATTTCTATACGTATTACATGTAATGGTAAGTAGCCAAATATAATTGGCCGAGCGAGCAGCACGAGTTGATAATAATATATCTCATAAATTACTAGATAATATTGAACAAAACAAAAACTGGATTAATTGTTATGATATATACTGTATTTCTATACGTATGACATGTAATACAGCAGAAAGTTATAATATGCTATTCAGTCTTTGTTTCATGAAAATCGTTCCACTGGTTTTCGAGATATCATCAGATATTAAGTTTTTCTCGCTCGGCCAATTATTTTCAGTCAATTAACGTAGTATTTAATAAAGGTAGAAACACAGTAGGCAATCTAATAAGTATTTCAGTTTTTGTTTCATGAAAATCCGCCCAGTAGTTTTCGAGATATCTGATTTTCTCCATGGTTGTTGTTACGACCCTCGCTATAACGAAAAAGGGCGTTTTTTTTTTTACCGGAACTGTACATTATCATTTCAGTTACTATGGCGTCAAATACGTAGCCTAAAACTTCGAGAATACTAAATACTCAGTTCAGTCTGTATGTACTGATTTAAACCGTAACAATTTGATTGAAGATATGTATTTTACCTCTCGTTTTAAGTTAAATATGTGGCACGTTACCGTTAATGTCATTTTAGGTAAAAATACTAATTTTTAAAAATAATACAGAAAAGTAGTAACAACCTTATAGGCATAGGTTTTCTGCATGTTTAATGTTAGTGACATGATTCGGAGGCTTTCTTTACTAATTTATTTCTTTAGCTTGTTTTCGCTGATGGTTTATTTCCGAAACAGGAGGCTCGCTTGTAATTTTTTTTCGTGGTCAATATTGTGAGATGAGCTAAGAAGTTGAGAGGGACACTGTATCGTTTCATATTCGCTGAAATTTTGGAGTTAGTTTTAATGCGTTGGCTGGTTCAGCGTTTTTTAATTGCAGTGCAGTATTTCTGTTGACTTGATTTGGTTGTTGACAACTGGCCATGAATAAAGTTAGGTCAAGTAAATTTAATATGAGCGCATAGGTGAGTGAAGCTGATATTGGACGCCCTTCAATTCCTCTATATGTTGAATTTTCACAACTCACACACACAACTTTTCTTGAAGAACATTAGGTCTGACTGGTTATTTTTTTTTTTATTATTTTCTATTTATTCTTTCAGAAAATTGACGGACCTGAATCTTAATTTCGGTCCAGTTTGTTGGGAAACGGCAATCAAAGATATGCCTGAGAAATGCGTTACCACCCCAAACGGACAAGAGGAAATCAAGAAAATGCGTACCAATTTGGTCATTATGCAGCTGGACCATTGCACCAAGACGTACAAGGCAGACAATACACGAATGATTAAGATAATGTTAGAACAGCAGGGATATACCTATCCATTAAAGGGATAATTTGTTGAGTGTTACAACTCTTCATCCATTTTATTGTCAAAGAGGATACAGTATAAAGAATTAAACAAATGCATGGCTTTTGGTAAGGGTCAACTTCTATAATAAAAGCATAAAAAGTTTGACTGGCACGGACAAGCGACACAGTCGTTATTTACTAACATCACTTCGTGACGTTTATGAAGAGCCACTTGCGAATTACTTTTATTTATTTTTTAATTAAGCTGATTTCAATTAACAGCAAGATTAACTGACCAATACGCAAAACAAATAACGTACAGAAAAATGTTTGATTACTTCGCAGTAAACACTTTTAATGGTCGCAATCAATTATTTTCTAAACCCTTAGCTAACCCATAACCGCCTAGATACGAGCCTACGCCTTTAACGTATAACAGCGAAAAACTAAGTCCCAGCGCGAGCTTTGTGAGGGGTTCCCGGGGACCCCGAGCAAACCGGCCAGTCACAGCCCAGTGGTCAGCGTCGTCGGCTCCAAACCAAGAGAATGCTGGTTCGAATCCGAGAACCGACCCGAGTGCCATGGACTCTAAAAAAAAAATGGTCTGACAGTTCTTTCAGGCGGTTATGGGTTATAATGTACACAATTTTATTTGTAAAAACAATTTTTTTTTAATGACGAAACCCGAAGAGATATCAATTCACAAACATTTTTTCTCTTCCGGTGTAAAAATGAACAGCATACATATTTGCCCCTTAGCTCGGACATTGACCCCCAGAAAGTTTCTCTCCAGTCACTTTCACAAGATAAAAAATACGTAATGTTTTAATAAATAAAAATAAATAAAAAGAAATTATAAAAATAAGTAAAGAAATAAAATAAGTACTTTAAATGTTGATTTAAAATTAAGTTTTACTTTTAGGGTTATGTAAATCAACCGCAAGTCATGACCTCTACAAATACTATAGTGCGTATTATATACTGCATATTTGAGACGAACGGAGGATTGAAAGTAAAACGTATTTGTATGATACTAAAAGAGATGAAGCCATTACTTTTGAGCACGTCAGCTCATCATCAAGAAAAAAGAAAAAGAAAATTTGAAATATAAAAAAAAGATAATAAAATGAGGGACCGTGGTGAGCAGAGTTTCCTGGCACAGAGCGAAATGAGGAGTCTTGCTATAAGTTAAGCTTTTACAGTACGGTAGTGTCGAGTTCCCCAAAGTTACAGACTGTTGAAATATTAATTGTTTTCAGAAGCTTAAAATATTCTTGAAATTGTATGCATTGGAGTATGATTTTAACGGATGGATCTCACCCTGACCGGCAGATAGGTTCAAGATTAATGCTGGTTCGAGTATTACGAATACGAAATGAAATCAAGTCTGGGTCCAGTATGGATTCATGGGTTCTCCTATGAGAGGTTCTAGAAATGTGATCAAAAACGTTACTTTCTTTGTACATCCTATCAATACTGTTCCAGTCACGGTAATAAATGCCCGGGTAAATAATCAGACTACGTTACTATTTTTTTTCACGTCATTACTTCCAGTATGGAAAAACGAACTTTTCAATTTGTAAATAATAAAAATTTTTGTATCACATTTAATATGCCCAAGTCGCGCAAAAAATGATGATGACGAAAAAATTCGAAAATGATTCCAATACTCAAAGTCGTATAAGTTGTATAAAAAATGGTAGCATTATGGTACCTAATTTTAACTACAGTAACAATATCGCAGAATAAATTATAAACCAAAAACCGTTCACTGCAACTCTATCCCTTACTGGTAAAATTCGAGCTACGAAAACTAGCCTAATTTAATATATAATGGCAACAACACAAGATTAGAACAAATGTTAAAAGAATGCTCATGATTATCTACATGATTAAAAACACATGATGTGCGTGCATGTGAATATGTTTGTACCCTTACTCCTCTTGAACCAAGGCACCTACAAAGATGGGAGTAGGAAAAAATAAAAAAATAATTGCGCTTCGGTTCGGCCTATTTTCATCACTGTAACTTGAATACGCAAAAAACGTGCAAGAGTAACGCCGAAGTTTTTTTTTTACTCTCATGAAGTTTGTTCATGACGTCAGCTGTATCGACGATGGTATTCCAGTCGACGCAATTTACATTGGTTTTGCGAAGGCATTTGAATCTGTTGTGCACAGCAAGCTCATCGCCAAACTCAAACACTATGGATTCAAAGGCGAAATGCTTACGTGGTTTGCGGATTTTATGTGCAATCGTACCCAGTCAGTGAAGGCACAGCGTCAGAAGTGTGTTGTTGTTTGTTGTAAGTGGCGTGCCTCAGGGTTCGGTATTAGGCCCATTACTTTTTATTCTTTTTTTAAACCATCTAACCTCCACTAGTGCATCTGTGGATCTGAAAAAGTTTGCAGATGATCTTAAAGTATCTAGTGTCGTTACTGATACGTTCGATTCAGCTTCTCTTGCTGGTCAGGGTGCGAGATTGTAAAATGGGCCAATATGTGGCAACTACCGATTGCATCCGAAAAGTGCTGTGTTTTCCATGTTGGCCGCACAAATACTGGCTTTAAATATGGTCTTATACCGGGGAAAATGCTTCCCGAACCTATAATAATAAAGGGTCTAGGGATTTGGCTGTCACACGATCTGAAATCGAGTGTCCACTGTCGAAATATCGTCAAGTTGGCACGTGAAAAAGCTGCAATGATTAAGAAAGTGTATACTTCAGGCGATCACAAAACTTTGATCTGGGCTTTTAAAGTCTATGTTAGACCCATTCTCGAATATGCAAGTCCTGTTTGGTCTCCGCACCTCTTAGGGGATATAGACATCATTGAATCTGTGCAGAGACACTTTACTAAATCACTTAATGGTCTAAAAAACAAAACTTATGAGGAACGACTTGCTTGCTTTTAGCTCTTGATTCGCTGGAGTTACGTCGACTTCGTGCAGACTTGCATTTAACATTCTCTCTTTTGCACAATTTAATAGGTTTTGATTACTCCTTTTTCTTTGAATTACGTGTCGGTGACAGAACTCGCGGTCATTCCTATAAGTTAATGGTTAACAAAGCTAACTGTGATACTCGCAAGTATTTTTGGACAAACAGAGTTGTCGTATCATGGAATGCCCTTCCTGATAAGGTGGTCAATGCACCTAACTTATCTACTTTTAAAAGTAGGCTGTCCAGATGTGACCTAAAAAGGTTTTTAATGCGCTTTTAAATTTCAGTTCACTGCTTTATTGCCTTTTAACTATGTTTATTTGGTTTTTATACGTTTCAAAAGGTTTTTATATGTTTTTATTTTATTTTTCTGGTTTCCTTTTTATTGCCTTCTTATTATTGCCTTCTTCCTTCGTGTTTTATTTATTATTATTAATCACATGTTGATTTGACACCAGTTACTTTCTAACTGTTCAGTATTTTTTTTTAATTCTGTGACGTTAATTGACCTGACCTGCAACATTACTTTGTTTTTTTACTGATTCCTTTTTTAAAAGATTTTAAGTCTGGCTGGGAGTCAGTGGACCGCAATGGGCCCTTCCCACTCAAGTTGCTTATGCGACAAGTTTATTATTATTATTATTATTATTATTATTATTATTATTATTATTCATTTCGTTCATGCAAACCTCCTCGAGCAAAGAGAGACGACGCCAACGGAGCGAGTGATGTAGCCATTGAATATTAATGGATCATTGTTTATGATTACGCAAACAATAATCAGAGGAATCTTAAGATTTTACATGGCAAGCCATTCTTTAAAAAAAAAAGGAATTAAGCGATATCCACAATGATTTAGATATGCTATTGCTAATTTAAATAGATTGGCTTAACATAAGTTTGCCAACTGGCAAAACATTTTTCCATAAAAACATATTTGTCCAACTCGTCATTCGCCTTAATATTGGCCATTTCTAAATTTCTTAGGAGTGTTTCTTGCGTTACACGATGAACATCATCAATTGAACATTTTTCCTAGGTCTCTGGAGAGGGTGGCGGAAGAAAGCTCTTTGCAGGTGCTGTCTTTTCTTTTTTCTTTTCTTTTCTATTCTGTAACCAAATTTATCAATGATGACTAACGCTGTGGCAATTATGGGACCATGGGACCAGTTCAGGTGTGCTTTTGCCTAACCAGTAAATGCTCTCCTGATATTGCTTTCACCTAATATTGTTAGAAGGAAAAGTGCCAAATCGAATAGTTGTAGTGTCAAGCCGATAAAGTGCGCAGCAATAAAGTGCACAAGCCGATAAAGTCACCAATTGCAAAGTTTCGTAGCTGTATTGCTTCGTTATCAAGCAAACAATAAAATCTATAGCAATTTTTGGGATCAATAAAAACACATTAAAATTCCGAAAAAATGAACCATAAGCAAGACATGTCACATCAACTAACACAAGTTAAAAACACAAAAGCAAAGGACTAAAAAAACGACCCCTTCCCCCTACTGCAGGCCTGGAAGGGAGAGGAATGGGTAACTTGAATGTGTAAAACCCTAGCTCTAATTCAAGGCTGGCACTATTTAGACGTCTGGCACATATTGCTCTTCGGAGCTCATCAACGAAATGTGCATTGCAGGCTAATTGGCTTCAGGACACCTATTAAAAAACTGAATGCTAAAGCTTATTCTTTAACACGTTCCACTCTAGTTTAAAGTCATATTTGCATAGAGGTCAGTGTCGCGATTTGATTTCCCATCTTCTTGGGTCGTAGGTCAAGCCTCCAAGAACTTGTCTGGTTTTCTCTCCTCTCCGAGGTTCCCAGAGAAACTTCACGAAGCCCACTTTCCCTCACTCGACTTGCTTGTGTCTTGCTAATGCATGGTGTCATGATATGGAAAGAATTAACTGGGTTGCTAGAGCATCATTTACGAAAACCACTACACCAGAGCCAGTTGTTAATTAGCCTTCAACAATGATCCACACCTCATCAATAATTTCCAAATATTTCAGATAAGATTGGTTCATTGATTTATTAAAGGGAGTGGTGATTACTATCTTCTGTCCCACAGTTCAGCAGAAAAGAAAGCAATCATGATCACATATCAACATCTCAATAACCAATCTCATATCACATCACAATAATCGAGTATGAAAATACTACCATAGTGCAAAAGCACAGCACATACAACTACTACCACACTATACAAAACTTCAAAAATGTTAAATACTACACTACTACAAAAACACGGTGCAGCAATGCAGCACCAATATCTGTCCGGTCTCCGCACGAAACCTAAGCTCGTATGCAATGAGCACAGACGAAAGCAGTAAGAATTGGGCCAGACACCCAAGAGACTGAAAAATGTAGGGGTATGTTGAGCATTAGCCTAAAGTCGGGAGTCTCTTGGAGTCGTACAGGGGATTCCATCAACACATGTTTCACATCCTCTGACTCCATTCTACAACAGCACACTGGTGATGGAGTTGACCCTAGTCCATGTAGGTAAGCATTGTAAGTGACCAGAACGCAATCACAACAGGGTAACTGCAGCAAGCAAAAAAAAAAAAAGTCAAGCTCAACCTGCTATGACTCTGAAGGGTGTAAGACTAACCAATAGAATAGAATAGAACAAAAGGTGTTGGCCAATAAGCTTCGAGCTTCTTGAAGGCCAAAGTGACAGATGTTAAGTGGAAGATACCACCATCAGGACATTTGTTTTTTGCTGCATGAGAGAGGAAACCGGAATACCCGGAGGAAACCCTCGTGCAACGGGCAGGAAACAACTGGGGAAAAGCCCGTAGATATACACTTACCATCACCACGATTGAACGCGGGTCTGTAAAATGCCAGAGATGTACATCCAAGGCCAAGACGCCTATCCAATCTGGCGCCTCAGTGCTCGCAGTTACTTGTGCACACCCGGAAACACAGGTCTTCCCATCCATAACATATCAGTGACCACAACACATTACCGCTAACGTCTCATCACTACTGGCAGTTACAACTTCCACTTCTGCCCCATGAGGGTGCATAGGTGACAACTTCTCACCACGTTACCCTCTTACTCAACTCACTTTCATCCTCTTACCCAGCTTCATAGCAATTTCCAGTGTCAGCGAAAGCCATACGTCCAACCTACTGAATCACCCCCAAAGGAAACGAATAGCTACTTGCTAGGCTAACAGAATGGCCAAGCCTTCCACCCCCAAAACTAATCTGTGGTCCAAAGCCACTGAGTCCACAGAACAGGAATTGAACAGAGAGAGCCTCTCAGGCACGGTAGAGATTGAGGGCCCTTTCGCGGTTGTTAGTAATGGTGATTAAATCCAATTTCCGTTGGGTAATGGTTTTTGGCTCGTAAAACTATTCAGGCTTTCTGCTTTTTTCCCTATATTTTGATGGTTGTCTTGGCCCAGATTACTTTGGTAAATGTTTTTATGTTTGGTATATGAGCGGGTACAATGCGAACGTGGTGTTCTTTCACATAGTTTTGCAACGGTCTCCAAAGCTCTAGAATTCATGGCAGCTTTGTACACTGAATCAGAACTTCTTCGGGCCACTGGAGGGGGTGGGATGGAGCTAGGACATTTTTGCTATAATTGGCAAGTTGCTGAACAATGACTGGCTTTGGGTATCCATACGGGCCAGCTTCCACAATGTACTGGTATAAGCTTTTAATTTCATGTTTAACATGCCAATAAGTTTACTTTTTAGGTGGCTGAAGTGGTCCATTAGACTGTGGAAGTGCATTACATTGGTTTTTCTTGTTTCACTGAGTTTAGAGTTTGCCTTATTAAAGGCAGCCAGCGTTACATACTGCCAGATGCTGTAGCTTTCTTGGATTAATTACGAGTCTTGCATCTGTATTTAACCCCATGCAAGAACAATGCCCTAAAATCAGTGAAACAAGAAACAAACCTGGCTGGTACCAACATAAAATAATATAAAAGACGCTGCAGCTCAACACTGACAACTGCGACAACAATTTGGGTTACAACCACGCCTTACATCGGGTTCTTCGATTTTAAAGATTTTTTTTTTCTCTGAATCATTACATCCCATTCTCTGAACTTCATAGCGCTTTTTATTTCAATTATTAAAGATGGAATTAATCCAAATCAGTTTACACTAATATTACAGATATTCCAGTCAAGGTGGCCTTGTCTGTAAGTATTAGGGTGGAGTTTACAAACTTTTTTGTGGAATTCCTCGCGCGTGGAAAACTTGCCCTTAGTCATCACTATCACACACCAAAAATTTCATCACTCCGGGGTCATGTCTTGTGGTGCCCCAAGGGCCTTAAAATTTAACATTGTATGGCAATGGGCGGAACGGCAAAAAAGGCAAAAATAATGATTTGACTGTTTCAAAATTTAATTAAGGTCATCTCAGAATCTTTCAGAAACTACGTTATCATGCAGTAATTACAAAAAAAAAAATTATTTTTCGTATGAACTGTGGCAGTAATTTACCGTCGAAAATTGGACAAAACGGCCTTTTAGGCAATTTTGGCCCATAACTACTACTTTTACTATTACCCCCCCCCCCCCCAAAAAAAAAGTTTTTTTGCCATTACGGCTACATTTCTTAGTATTTCAAATGAGATAATGTTAAAATTAAATTTAAAACCAGTCAAATCATCGAGTCATTTTTGCATTTTTCGCTGTTCTGCCTATTGCCATACAATGTTAAACTTGGAGGCCCTGGGGACACATGAAGACATGACCCCAGATTGATGAAATATTTTTGTGTTTGTTAGTGATAGTGAACTTTTCCTCACCCTGCCAATGAATAATTCAAAAAAAGTTTTCTTTACTATCCTAGTAAGTATTGTTTTACTTTGCAAACGACATGACAACTTCCAGGCAGGAGTCTAAAGGTTGATGAAGGACTTCCTGTCCCGTTAAACAACATTTTAGTGTGACAGGTTTAGCAAATAAGGATCACCAAGCACCTTTTAACAGGATTTTAAAATTTATTTGGTAAAATTTTGAACACCACAGTTTATACCATGGTTTGTGGCTTACAAACTCATTTGCAATGTCTGCACCAGAACAATGCCACCTGAGATTAAAATAAGCGGTGGATTTTGAGTTCTTCTACCTACTAGATTGCATAAATTAGAATTACAATAAAATTCACATGGCTCATAGAGGTCGCTCATTTCGGAACGTATGGAATGAACCTTACATGAGTCGCCGCTATAGTGCAAGGCTGTATCTACGCTGCATCCTCTCTCCCTAGTTTCTGGAACACAAAGTGGGGATGAAGAAAATTAGTTATGTATCACTTAGCATTATCGAATGCACGATCGCCAAATTGTGTATTAATATTTAAACATTGAACCATGTATTAAATATTTATAGGATATCCGCAGCCTCGATAGTGTTCAACGTAAATTTACCAAAAGATTACCAGGCTGTCAGAACCTGTCATATGGTCAACACTCAACACCTTGAAAAACTCGATTTGGAGAGTCTGGAATTCAGGAGACATGTTGTTGACCTTGTACTCCATGCTATAAATTAATACGAACCACTATTTAACAGGGTGAGGGCCCACCACTTATTAATGTTGGCTTAAGTCGTACTCGGGGACACAGGTGGCGGTATGATTGGAAACATGCAAAATCAAATTGCAGGCACCACTACTTTTTGCTACGGGAGGGTATACAACTTGGAACACTCTGCCGCAGACATTGGTGGACGCCCCGTCTGTTAACTCATCCAACGCGGGTTTAAGGTGTGCTAGTCTGAGGCTTTAAAGCCCAATTTTTATGACAATGGCTTCTTTTTGCAAACATTGCTTATCCTTCTTACCTGAGAGGTATACTCTATCCCTTTCTCTTATAACACGAATAAATTATTATTATTATTAATATTATATGGTCATCGTGGTCATCGTGGCTGAGCAGTGAGAGAGCTCAGCCTGGTTGCTGGAGGTTTGCGGATCTGGTCGAACCCCTGGAAAGGGAATCTTGGCAAAGTGGCTATGGGATGTATTTTGGCTAATTCTCGACAATCTCTGGGCCCGACGATGATCGGAGGTTTCCCGGATTGAATCCCCGAGCTGGCACCTCCCTTTACCAGATTCTCCTCCTTTAAAAAAAAAATCTGGTAACGTTCAAAATTGAGCCGGTTCAGCCATACAAGCATTAATTGCTTCGGCTCACACAAGGCTCGTCAAAAATTTAAATAAAAAAAATTATAAACTGAAACTATTGTATCCTTGTTAATTAAATAAATAAATGCCCCATACTTTGCAGTTTCATTTCTTTTTATTGTTCATTGCTAATGAGTATGTAAATAGCGCACATGAGTTTGTTACACACCTGCATGGGTAACGTTAAAAAATTGGCAACTTGTGGCGGTTTTCTTGCTAAAAGATATTTCGATGGAATATCCTTAAGTTACTTTACGCAGAAATAAAGACACTAGCACAAGCTATAGCCTATTACGACTATGAACAAGACTAAGTACTTAAACGTTCGTTCATAATTCAAACTGCCAGGCTTAAAGGATAAGTGGTTGGACCACATCCATTTGCTACTAATGAAGGAAAAAGCAAGTTTGGGCGTACACATTTGAAAATATGTTGGGACCGGAGCCGGAGCAAGGGCGCCCGGGGCCAGTAGCTCATTGAGTGCCTGATTTATCGTTATACAACAGATTGCAACCTCCCCCACCCATGCGCCTCTTCGCATATGTACCCAAAAATGAAACCATTACGGTGTTAAATAATGCCAACACGCTGAAAACATACGAATCTGACATGAAGAGGTGAGGTAGGTAGACGTGAGACAAAAGTATTTATTTACATTTGAACTAATGTATTTAGTTTATGATAGAGGTGCTCTCTAACCGGCAAGAAAAATATAAAGAAAATTAATTTGGAAGTAATTAAGCTCGGAATTTCGGACTTGTTTACAATAAAAATGTTAACAAATTAAAAAAGGCCACAAATTGTGGACTTCAAACAGCCGCCATATTGGATGGTTTTTCAACATGGTAGCTGTCTGAAGTCCACAATTAGTGGCAGCTCTCACTTTGTTCAGTGTTTAAAGCTTTTTATTATGAACAAGCCCTAAATACCGGGCCGAATATTAATTATTTGTTTTGCCAGATTCATGTTCTTGTGCGTTTTTTTACCAGTCAGAGGCTATCTTTATCAAAATCTATTGTTGCAACTGACAAATTAATTTTCAAAACCGATTGTAGTTAGGCTAGGCTCTACGCCAAACGCGCATTTATTAAATTTCAACTTTTTTTTTTCAATTGTCTTTTTTGGAGTGGGTGGGCAGCGTTTTCGGCGCCCTTTCCCGTTTCGGCGCCCGGGGCAGCCGCCCCCTTCGCCTCCCCCCCTCTTGCTCCAGTACCGGTTGGGACCTAGTCTAAACTTGATCCCTTTCATCAGCTGCATTCCGCATCTGACGCAAGACGTAAGCTAGGTAAGAAAAAACCTAATAATGCAAGTCTCGAACACCTTACGAGACTGCTTGTAGCATTACCCCGATAAAACTTTAGTGGATATTTTTAGGGCCTTTCGGTAAGAGGCTCCAAGTTTTGATATAAGCATTACAACACTCGTTGCAGGCGGTTACGTAACAGCTTGATTCAAAACAAAAAATGAAAATGCCGCTTGGACGAGCATATAACGAGATGGTAAATTATTAAAGCTGGAGAAATAGACATCCATGACACTTTTAAGAGAAAAATTAATTTATCTGCCATTCGATTGCAGTGTCATTAAATACGATGCTATTAGCAGTCATGAGCAGAGTGGTAATGCGTTTCGAAAGGAAGTCAGCTGGAATTAAAATAACTTCGGTAGCATAATGTTGAGGAAGATTACGGAACGGGTAATTTTCCGTTTTAAAGAATATTTTGCTAACTAAATTGCTTTAATTAATGTTTTCAACTGTCAATTTTTTTTTCATAACCACGAGTTCGTGAATAAAAAATTAATAAATTAGTAATAAATAAATACTTTGAACTCAAAGAAGTGAATAATTCTACGTGGCAATTCGGACAATCATTCACTCGCGTTATTGAAAGAGCTACCAGTAGGATACAGAAAACAAACACGAACTCGTTTGATGTTTAAGGGTCAGGTTTAACTGATCCGAAGTCAAAACAGCAAAAGAAGACAAACACACTTTCCTATAAGCTTTCAGATACTGCATGTTGCTGTACTGTTTAGTCCACGTGAAATCTTACAGCTGTACCCAAATGTTTTTACCATTTCTACTTTTGCAAACGATAGATCAGCTAATGATTGGTGCATTCTACTTGGCTAAACGACATCGTTGGAAAATGTTTAAAAACTAATCGCCATATTATGCTTAGCACAGCTCTACAGTTAATTCAGGGTTAGTCCGAGTTCTTGAAACCCTGGTAATGTCCTGGAAAGTAATGATGAAATTGCCTGCCTGGTCAAGTATAAAAAAAAAACTTGAAAATTATATATGTATAGATCATCAGTAGGGTGATAAACGTTAAATAGACGAGGTGACTGCAGATCACTGAAAAATTTATCCAAGAAATATTCGAGGCTTACATTATTTTTCCTTTGTTTGGGCACGACAATTTTTTTAATTCTGGCTTTAATTGTATTTACGTGGATAGTGGTTCTATACAGCAGCAAACAGTACAGCAACGCTGCGGTATGCGAAACCTTACAGGAAAGTTTGTTTTCCTTTGCTGTTTTGGTATCAGTTCAATTAAACCTTACCTTGCGCATCAAACGAGTTCGTTTTTGTTTAATTCGTACTACTTGCGTACCATGCAGTTTAGATTAGAATTGTATCAATGTTGTGAACGTTTATCAGATACGGTTTGCTGGGAAGATACACTGTGGCTGGCGTTTGCTGATTGGCGTTGTTCCATGATAACAATGTTTAAAATAGTGTAAAAAAAAACCAATTAATCTGGTCGTTTAGAGCTCCCTAACCCTTGATCCACTTGACCAATCCACTTGGCCTTATGAAAGGGCACATCTACAAAGTGGTGTGCCCAGGGTTTTAGCGCTTTACAGAAGCACACCTCCTGGTTGTACTTGCTGGCCACCAGGCCCTCCACTGTACTAGGTTGCTTCGCCCACCTTTCAAGTGACGCCATCATGTGGTAATAAAGTCCTTATAAGGCAGTACTGGTAAAGACCAGTGCTGCTCATTGTGTCACTCAACTCCTAGTCTTAAGAGTTAAGACTAGGAGTTGAGTGACACAATGAGCAGCACTGGTCTTTACC
>JAHWFP010052014.1:0-12290 GCA_023313725.1 Lithobius niger | reverse complement strand
GGGGGGGGGGGCAACATCCCTCACCCTTCCCCACATGTGCGATTGACCGTGATGTTATGGCTGGTAGCTGCCACTTGCTGGTGTCGGTGGCTCACGTCTACGGTTTATTTAATTAGTAAACTGTTTACTTTGCACATTGATAAATGTAGGACACTGTGGTTTGTGCAGAGGCCCTCACCTCTCTCAGCAACGAGGGGGGGGGGCGGCAAATATCACTCCAGTCGGCGTGATCATGGTGTAGGCTATGGATTGGAAGTAAAAGTTGACGTTTGGTTTTTGCGAGTTGGTTTGCAAACAAGTATCGTAGAGATTTTATGATTTGGGTGGTGGTGTTTTGTCTGACACCAGGGAAACTGTGGCGGTGATTTCATGGGTTGGCTTGATGCTCAGTACCCTTGATTCACAATGCAACAGGAATGGAGAAATGAGAGCAGCTCTCATACTAGCCCGTTAGTTTGTTCTAGGTGGATTGTGGTCGCTGTGTACCTGTGTGCCACTTTATCGCTGTTCTCGTCGAATCAAGGCGCAAATAAACCGCCAGTAAATCGGCCCGGTTTAGTCTATTGCTTACCGAGCGTTTGGCGTGGTAGCATAGGCAGCGGTCGCGGACCATTTGGGCACATCAGTGTCGCGGTCCTAGACCACTGGCACACGTGGTTGTTAGTCGCACGGTCGTGATTTCCTGTGCTCCTTTAGGTCAGTCGTCCTTAATCAATTTTTCCTTATCCGAAGGCCAACCAATAGACTATGGACATCCTTACTGGATTTATTGCAGCGAATTTTCAATTAGCCTATCAATTATTTTAGGAAAGCGATAGACGTTGGTCTAAAGCGTGATGTTCGCTTGTAACTTGGGCTAAGGTTGTTTGGTAAGTAGCCTTGACCGTCAGTTACGTTGACGGCGTCCACTGCTCCTCGAAGGTGGACAAGCCTACATTCAAAAAGTTTATTTTGACGATTGGATCGATACGATTCGAGGTTCGTAGTAAGTGGGATAAACTCGCCTTAAGGAGAAGTTAATGGGCGATTGAGGTATTATGTAACATCGCCACATTTTAGTCGTTGTATTCTTATCTTTATAAGTCTCAAAACGAGCTTATTATTGCACTCGCCACATATTTTCATATTCCCTTTTTCATGATTGAAATTTTGGCGAGGTAAGTGATTGGGGACGAATAATTGTTTTTAAAAATTGCCGATTTGAATCGCTTTATTCTGAACCCTGAATTGTCTTAGAGACAATCATAGCACTCGCCACTGTTTTAATTAGTGTTCTAGATTAAAACGTTGGCGAACCTCTTATGGGTACCCAGTGGCCTAGTGGTCTCCCTGTATTCTGAATGTCGACAGGCCGGAGACGGAGGTTCTTGTACTTATTGTGATCAACCGGAAATTCGCTTTATCACTTTACCGTAGGAAGTTTAAGCCGTAAAGACTTTGGCCGTAGATTTAAAATTACAGTCTCCTGGTCATAGCATGATTTTATTGTAAAATTCCTCTTGGTGGCTTTAATGCAGTATGGCCAGCCTGTACATGGGTTTACAGCATGGTAAATTGATACCATCTGTGTCGGCTGATGGATGTCTGGGGTTCAGTTATGATTGGCACTGACATAAGTTAGCATTGCGTGTTTGTGCCTCAGATTTGCAGGATGGGGTTAATGATTAGAAGTTTTGATTTTGGAAAATGTAACAGTGATTCGAGGGTTATTTAACGCGCAGTAGGCTACTCTCGAATCGCATTGTGGCAGGGATGGAAAGATGGCGGCTGCTCTCTATCTACCCATCGAATTTTGGAGTAGGAGCTGTGTTTAGCAAGTCGATGTCGTATCACGGCTACCTTTCCAGTCGATTAATAAATCTGCGCAAAGTCAGTCAAGAGTCCTGTGGCGCTAAAGCCAGTCACCTCCATTATATTGGCCGGTGCAGTCGATTACATCCCGAGAGCCGGCCGAGGGAGCACACGTTGGGGCTGCTCGGCATCACACATGCGGGTGACATTGCTGGCGGACACTACGGTGACAGTGAGTAGTGTGAAGTGGTGGTAACTGATTTCTGTGAAGGTCGGTCTTCGTGGCTACTTGGACCTCCTTCAGCTGCGTTCATAGTACAACACCTGTGTACTTGTGTTTTAGGAGATAGTGTTTACTGCCCTGGACTGTTGGTACGTTGGCCTTACGAAATTATCTGAGAATTTCTCAGTCGTATATATTGTTGTGTGAAGTTCTTGGAAGATCCATAAGTGATGAATTCTGAGACGCCGATCGTGGCACTTGTACCTTACCACTCATGTTAGTTATTAGTTGCTCTTATGTAAACCTTGGCTCACTGCGGTCGGTCCATTTCCTAGCGAGATATTATCTCTAAGGGGATGTTTATACACGAAGCGAAATGCTGCGTGCAGGGAGTGGTACACCGTTAACTTGGGTGACTTGAAAATTATTGGTTATTAGCAGACCGGTGTGTGAATTCCCGGTTGGTGAGCAGTGTATTGCCCAGTGGCCTTTTTTCCTTTTTGAGGAATAATTTTAAGAAACGAATTCTTGCTCTCGCCACTTAGTTTCAAGTTTTGTCGATACACTTCAACCCAGCGAACCAGTGTGCGCTCTTTGTTGGGAGCAGTCGGGTATTCCTCGTGATGTTGGCCCCCACCGTGCCTTTTCGTCATACTATGATTTGGGGGATGCGCTTGACGCGGCAACCCTTCTGAGGTGTGTCAACTTGTCAAGTCCGTGATGCGGACTATAACCGACCATTACGTCGGCTCAGATTTGTCAAATTTGACAGGTGGGGGTTAGCTTGCCACTCCCAAATGCTTGTGTGTGTTGCGCATGTATAAGAGATCTTCAGGTGAAGAGGTGGCCTGGGACTCCCAAGGTGTGTGTAACCTAAGGGTAGACTGGTGAGGGTGCGTGGACCCTCACCTCTCAATGCAATTAGAAACTCCGGCAGCACGACGAAGTGGATTGACGGCGTTAGCACAAGAAAGGGATTGTTCTGGTGGGCATGTCACTGGTCACGAGTGGCATCACAGCCCCGGGGCTCCAGGGTTACGATTTTGATCCCTGAGAAGGCTCCTTTCCCTATTTAGTAGCGGCGCTTTCGCCCTAGCTAGATTGGGAAGTTATGGTCCCCGTCAGTGGAGTTCGGTTTACAGGGAGGACGAGGTCTTAAGGGCCTCTTTGGTGTTCAAGCTTTCGGCAATGTCTGGGACAGATCAGCCCTGGATACTTGCGAGCGGCATTCGCTGGGTGCACCGTGGGTGGAAGAATGGTCAGTAGCGAAATCAAGCAGTAGGATGAGAGGTGTTTGGGACTGCCGGCTTGCACCACAGATAACAACCCGTCGTAGGAGCGGGCGAGTAGTGGGGATTGAGGCAGAACTGAGAAGCAGGTTACGTATACAGCACACTGAGGTTGAGCTTTTATGAAGTTTAATCTAGTATGAGGGACTTGCAATGCGCAGGGTTCGACGCCACCTCTTAGGGGGTAGGACAAAGTCAGCATAAATAAAATACAGGTAAGTATTTTAGGATAGTAGTAAAAACGAGGTTTTAACCTCTAAAAATAGTTTTTACTTATCCTAAAATACTTACCTGTAAGAACCCTCCCGCCTCCCGCGTCGAACGGTCCTTAGGGATTAGTGAGACAAACTGTGACGAGTAGCGGGAGAGGGGCGCCGCCCGACGGCGGTCATGCGCCCCAGGGAGCGCCATTGCAAGGGCCCGGAGTGTGTTTAAATTAAAGGTTGGGACGAAAGGCATTTCCAAACTTGGAAAGCATAAATAAAATACAGGTAAGTATTTTAGGATAAGTAAAAACTATTTTTAGAGGTTAAAACCTCGTTTTATCGTTCCAAGTTGGTAAATTAAGCTTTTTGCATCGGTTACTCCTCGGGGTGTTGTTCTCTTCCCCCCCCCCCCCCCTTCTTTCGGGTCAAGACTAGTAGGGGCTAGTGAGCCTCTTAAGTATTCTAACCTGGTTCCGATTACCTATGTTAACGATTATGAGGAGTTGAGAACTAGGTCCTTATGGTTTCCTGTCTTGTGTGATTGCGAAGTACTGCCTTGATTTCTTAGGTTAGCATTCTAGTGTATTTATACTGGATACAAGCAACTTCCTTGATATGCTCTTAGTAAAAATAGTGATATTTACAGACATATTTGTAACATTTGCTGCTTCCATGCTGTGTGTTGTCAGTCGTGTAACTAATTGGGCTTTGTACTTTCCTTTACTTTTCACAGAACGATATGACAGAAATGGACCAACTAATTGAAATGCAAAATATTTGCATTGAACGAGTGCGATCTGTAATGCAGCAAGTGTTAGAATTCAGTTTGTCTTGGGAAAAGTACACGTACCTTTGGACTGACAGTCGCCAAGAATTCCTTGAATATTTCCTAGAGTGGGGGCGACCTCCTGGTGAGGAATTGCCACCAGTGCCAGAAGGAGACGCAAAGACGGGACCAACGTTGGCACAATTCAGTCAACAGGTACGTTTCTAATTGGTAGCTGGTTTCGTGAATAAAGCTTTTCCTGGACGGTGCATAGTTGTGACGACGCAATCCCTGAACGGTGTTTTTTTTACCCCAGCTCGCCCTAGTTCACCCTCTCATCACTTAAAAGCGTTCTTTTGCTTCGCACCCGGACGTGTCTTCCATTAATTATTTTTAGTTATTTGGACTGCCCAGTTGAGGCTAACATTTTTCATTGGCTAACATTTTTCATTGGCTAACATTTTTCATTGGCTAACATTTGTTCCAAGTTATTTCTCTGTATTTTTTATGTTAAAAAATTCTTTACTTCGTACTTTTTTCTGCCTACAAAACTTAACGCTATGATCCCAGTTTGTGCTTCAAGCAGGAAATTAATCAAACAAGAAAGTAGTATACTTGTCAGTCTTCCGACCCATCGAATTTAAAACTGAACGAAAGACTGCTTGTCCTGTGACAATATTCGTTATTTTTTGTTTAGAAACACTGTTTGATGCCAAAATCATAACTTCATGCCAACTTCATACCAACTTCATAACGAATAATCTGTGACGAGTTTTGTCAGTTTAGGCTACATTCCTGCTATTTTTATTCTACAGTGAAACTCTGTTATAACAATGGCTCACGGACGTTAAGAATGGCTAAGTTATATGCGTATTATCTTTTTTAAAAAATCCCGCTTTCAACAATTTTTTTAGAGTAGTTTTATGTAAATAAATCATATCTGAGAAATATGTCCCTACTGTAGTTTGCCCCAAGGGTAGTTGATTCTACCTTACCTCTACGTGTACATGTCAGGACAATTTTTTCCTGCTTGTTCTATTTGGAGAATGGTGTGAGTCTATTCTTAGTGTCATTTTTTTTCGTGTTGCGATTAATCCGATTGTCCAGCAAGCTGCTGTTTCCGAGTTATTGTTTGTTTATTACTTTGGCCTTCACTTTTGGGCGGCTTGTATGCAGACCTGCGTGTGGCAGCTGCAGCTGGCAATTAAAAGACCATAGCTGGTCATTCACTAATGATTTCTGGTTTTCTCCAGACAAAACGGTATGTGTCCACTTTTGCTGTCAACGAATACTGCACCCAAATACTTGCCTGCACTTGGGACAGGCACAGATTCCTGTGCTCCCACAGACACATTTCCTGTGTCTGGTGTTCGATTATAGATTGTATTGGCTTCCAGGCTTGTGCCAACTTGTGACAAGGATTTGCGGGTTCTTAATATCTTATAGGTTCTTAAATAAACATTGTACGCTATTTACCAAAATTGTCCCTTGATCGTCACAAATCAAGGTGCGAATTTTCGGTGGTCTTTTATCTTTTAGAAAGATCTTCCACCTTCCTCAGGCACTTCGAGCGTTGAACGCCTTTTGACTTGGAGAAACGGGAAGTTTGTTTGAATTTCCTGCACGTGTTTGTGCTTCCAGTTTGGGAGGAGGGATAAGATGCAGCGAGCAGTGGCTCCACCTGTGGAGCTTGGGAAGAGATAGGAGGGGGGCGTGCTTTCCACTTGCAATTCAATCGTTGTGTTAATTCTGGTGTAATAATCCGATTGACATCGCAATGTGCGGCTTCTTGGTTGTTCATGAGAGATTTTTTGGCATTCTGGAAGTGATGGATGGAGATGCTTTCCAAAGCTCGAAGATGTGGCTCAGACTGTGTGTCAGATTTCAGAAGCATTGTGGTGCTCTTCCAAGCAATTTCGTGATTTTTGGAGATGTGGTGAGCAGCAACTGCACTTCGTTTGGCTTTCCGTTTCTCCACAGCCTTCATGTGTTCTCGAACTCGGGTGCTAATTCGACGTTTGGTTTCGCCCACATAGATGGCGTCGCAGTCCGAGCACGGGACAGCATATACCGCTACCTTGTTCTGCGGGAGGCTGCAGAGAACCTCGGGGTCATCTGAGGGGGGAGGAGGGGCAGTTGTGGTGTCCGTTGTTAGGTGTAGTTCCTTTGATGTCCGTGCTTTGTTCCCAAGTCTTGGCCACAAGCTCATTCTGGAGATGTTCGACCAATCCGCCCGTAAACTCGATATTGATGACAGAGAATTTGAGCTTGACAGACGCATCCTCAAGACACTCCTGTCGAACATCTTTGCGAGTTTCCGCGAAGAGTTATTCCAACAGACCCGAGGCACCCCCATGGGGTACTCGAGTTCACCGTGCGTGGCGGAGATAGTGCTTCAGTTTCTAGATGCCCACGTTTTGTCCTCTCACACCGAACTTCGAGTGTGGTCTAGATATATTGATGATACCTTCACTGCGCTTCCCGAAGACCGTCTTGAACCTGTCAAGCATACCTTGAACAACTGGAGCAGCTATTTTGAGTTTACGTCGGAGGTTGAGCAACGCGGACGTCTTCCTTTTCTAGACGTTCTAGTCTGTCGACGCGAGGCAACTCCGTTGTGTGAGAACCGTACACCAAGCCTACCAAGAGCACTAGGATGATTCCTTTCCACTCCGAGCATCCCAGGTCACAACTCCTCGATAACGAGATGGTACGGATCAAGTATCGAACGATGTCCAACGCAGATGCTACCAAGCACTTCCTCCAAGCCAAGGAGAAATTTCATGATAAAATAAATATAAATGATAAATAAGGCCATCGCTAAGGCTAGGAGATGGCGGGAAAACCAGTCTCCAGTCATGCAGTTCCCAGCTCCTTTCCAAGTTGTGTCCTATTGCCCCAGCAAGGGAGACCGTGTGAAGCGAATCCTCTCCCATGGAGGTTTTCGGTGTTTTTTTCGCAACCCCCCAAATATAGGCGAAAATTGACTTTTTGATATACCGGCCAGTGGCCAGTAGATGACAAAAAGTTTAGTCGCCACTGTAAAATTTTAATCGACAAAACAGAGAACCCTCCACCTCTTTGTAGTTCCTAGTCACAAAAAAAAAGAAACTGACAATTTTTTTGGAATGGGGGGCTAGACCTTATTTTTAAATTGAATATACCCCAGCTGCAATAAAACAAATTAGGCGTCAGCAGCCGTAGGCCTCTTTCCTGCCGAATCTGAAGAGCAAATGCAGATGTTTTTGTCGGTTGTAATTTTATTTCATTCCTACGTGAAGGATTCCGTCAAACATCACAATTAAAAAAATAACTAGCAGATTTTTTGCTATCAAAAGTGGGAAGCTCATAACTGTAAATGCGTTTATCCTTGTCATGACAAGTGGCTAAAGTGGCCACTGATGCTAAATTAGTAGTCGCCAACTAGACCAGCTGGCTAGTGGCCGGTGCTAATTTTTCCCTATACCCCCAAATCTGAAATCACTGCTGCAACCAAAGAAGAAGCAGACCCAGACCCCAGCCCCTTCGCCGACGCTTCCACCACCTCCAGGACTGGGCCACTGCACCCTCCTGATGCTACCCCCTCTCCTCGAGGAACCTCTGCCAGGACCAAGAGAGCTTGCTCTGGAGCTACGCTGGTCAACCACCGATACAACACTAGGTCCCAGAGCAAGAACGTCGGTCCTGTGATCTCACCGACTTGCCAGGAACTACACCTAACAACGGACACCACAACTGCCCCTCCTCCCCCCTTAGATGACCCCGAGGTTCTCTGCAGCCTCCCGCAGAACAAGGCAGCGCAGCGGTATATGTTATCCCGTGCTCGGACTGCGACGCCATCTATGTGGGCGAAACCAAACGTCAAATTAGCACCTGAGTTCGAGAACACATGAAGGCTGTGGAGAAACGGAAAGCCAAACTAAGTGCAGTTGCTGCTCACCACATCTCTAAAATCACGAAATTGCTTGAAAAAATGTCAGTCCTGAATTTAACGCACAATTTCTGAATACAGGAATCTCACCAGATTCTTGCTAATTTTCAACAGACAGTATTCGTCCGTCTTTGTCAGGCACTAAGAGAATTTGTAGAAGTTGTAACTACATCGTTTTGGACATCGTGATTCGAAACCGGCGCTCGGCGTGGCCCACTGCATGCGTCGGGCCTACTGGATGCTTCTGTCTCACTGGATGCGATGGGCCTACTACATGCATCAGGTCCTCTCTTCCATCGGCTTGAGAGTCTCGCTGAAAAATCTTTTCTCAGTAGAAACCTGATTCCCGGATTAGAAGCACCCTGTGAGACAGAAGCATCCAGTAGGCCCGACGCATGCAGTGGGCCACGCCGAGCGCCGGTTTCAAATCACGATGTCCAAAACGATGTAGTTACAACCTCTACAAATTCTCTTAGTGCCTGACGAAGACGGACGAATACTGTCTGTTGAAAATTAGCAAGAATCTGGTGAGATTCCTGTATTCTGAAATTGTGCGTTAAATTTAGGACTGAACATTTTTTCGATATGAGCTTTCAGAGTAAAAACCGCTACGGTATTTTTAATTGCTTGAAAGAGCACCACAATGCTTCTGAAATCTGACACACAGTCTGAGCCACATCTTCGAGCTTTGGAAAGCATCTCCATCCATTACTTCCAGAATGCCAAAAAATCTCTCATGAACAACCAAGAAGCCTCACATTGCGATGTCAATTGGATTATTACACCAGAATTGACACAACGATTGAATTGCAAGTGGAAAGCACTCCTCCCTCCTATCTCTTCCCAAGCTCCACAGGTGGAGCCACTGCTCGCTGCATCTTATCCGTCCTCCCAAACCGGAAGCACAAACACGTGCGGGGAAATTTAAACAAACTTCATGTTTCTCAAAGTCAGAAGGCGTTCAACGCTCGAAGTGCTTGAGGAAGGTGGAAGATTTTTCTAAAAGATAAAAGACCACCGAAAATTCCCACCTTGGTTTGTGACGATCAAGGGACAATTTTGGTAAATAGCGTACAATGTTTATTTAATTTCTATGTTACCAAGTAAAACAATGAGCCTTTCGGCCTTTCGTGTTATAGGTTCTGTCGGGCACTGCCATGTTGCGGCTCTACCAAGCCCTTGTCCGCAGCAAACTTGATTATGCTTGCATGGTGTATGGTTCAGCTGGTGACTCGACTCTACAGATGTTGGGCAATGTGCACAATAGTGGCCTGCATCTGGTGACTAGGGTGTTTCAGACTTCTCCAGTGGTCAGATTCAATGCTGAAGCTTTGGAATCTGGCCGCCGTTGGCATTTCACCAGCAGGAGCTAGCCATTCAGTATGCTGTACGATTGCGTGATATGTAATCCAGTCCTGCTTGGCGCATGGTTTCTGGACCAAACTAGCGGGGGAGGCAGACGGAAGGTGGGTAAGGGTGATTTCCGCGAATAGCCTTCAGCAGTCCTGTCGGGAGATGGCATTTAAATGTTCCGCATCTTTAGACTTGAGGAGATGCCTGTGGACCCTTGCCATGTCCCAAGTGTCATTTTCACATTCTGTCTGGCATCCCTCCCAAAAAGTTCCACTCCACCAGCAGGAGTTCCGGCGGCTATGTTATCAGGATGCCAGATATCTGTGGCTTTTCACTGATGGGTCGAAGTCTGAAGTTGGCGTTGCATATGCTTTTGTTCATGAGAGAGTGACCCTTTCTCATCGGCTTCCATCAGGCTATTCTGTGTTTTTGGTGGAGCTTCTGGCACTTGGTCCGGCAGTTGAATACATCTTTCATCTTCGGGGCACACATTTTATCATCTTTAATGATTCAGTGAGTGCCCTGGAGAACTTGGCGATATACAACCCCTTGACCCAGCGAATCCAAGCTTTGCTTTCCTGCTTGCCTGGCCAGTGGAAAATTGATTTTGGCCCATTTTGGTCATCTCGATAGGGATCTGTGCCTTGTTACCTCAGATGGTTTTCCAGCTCTGTGTCTGAGCTTGCTCGCTGCTTTGGAAAGCCTTGTTGGACAAACAAGACTGCAATAGGTTGTTGGCTATTAAAGACACTGTCCAGGAATAACACTCTGCTTGTCACAGTCGCCTGGAAGAGGTGGTGTTAGCCCATTTGCTTATTGGTCACACCAACCTTGCTCATTGCTTTCTTTTGAGGGGGCTATCCCTCCTGAATGTCATTGGTGTAGCCGGCCACTCGTGGTGCATCACGTTCTTGTTGATTGTCACTATCTTGATGGTGTTCGTCGCCGTTTCCACCTTCTGTGAGACATCGTGTGTCAGTTGGGCGATGATTCAGCCCTCCTGTCTGGGGTTTTTCCATTTGCAGGAGGTACGATATACGATAAGATCTAGATTTGGGGTTTGGTTAACATCTCTGTAATGTGTGGTACAATGGTATCCCTGGCTATTGCACTAATGATCTAGCCGTCGACACGCTATTAAGCATCAATCCATACCCCTCCCCCAATCCCTTGTGCAACTTTCCAACGCTTAGATTGTTCCCCTGCAGTCAGTTCTTCGGGATTTCCTAGCAGCAACTTCCGTCGCGGTGAGGGACCTAAGCCGTGTCATTAGGCAAGCCAACTCCTTGGCATCACTAGTTCCGATGGGGATGTGGAGAGCACTCTGGCTCCACTGGTTCCAAAATGATAACAAGAAACAAAGGGGTTCCTGGGAAGAAATCATTCCCCTTGATTTCCTGCCTAGGGAAGGAGTTACTCTGGTGGATGTGGGTACCGAACCTCACGAGATGCGTGCTGGTCCATGCCCTGATCCCAACCTGCACGACCTTTACAAACGCATCTATGCAGGGCTTGGCGCTCACATGGGGGAGCTCACAGCTGCAGGAAAGTGGTCGGACGAAGAGGAGCCTTAACATCAACAACTTGGAGCTTCGTGCGGTGAGGAATGTGGTCCGCTAGTGGTCCGATGTGCTAGGAGCAGGGGGTAGTGACAATCATGTCATACAACACGACAGCTATAACCTACATTCGGAGGAGAGATGGATCACATTAGTAGGCCCTCTACGAACAGGGACATTTTTATGGGGGGGGGGGGGGGGGGTCACATTCCCCCATTTTTGGCCAGTTGGCAAATCAGTCGGCAAAATTACATAATTCTTGGCCAGTCGGCAAATCGGTCGGAAAAATTACATAATTTTTTGACTAGATGGAAAATCATGTCGGTAAATTTCTGGTTTACACCCCTCCAACTTTTATCCTTCCTGACGTCTCTGTCTACGAAGAAGCCTTGACGTTGTTTGAACTGTGGCCTGGCCTTCAACATTTCCCTAATCCTGAGTCGTGTCATGGGGAAACTGAACGTCCTCGCCGGTAAGTAGTCCAGAGATGACTAGCTTACGCCCACGGAATGGCAACTTCACCCCTCTGTGTGCAGCGCCTCTTCCCGAGGTGGGGTATCTCGATTATGGACTTGTTTGCAACCTGAAGGAACAGTCTGTTAGCTCACTTCATCTCCCCGTACCCTGATCCGAAGGCTTTGGAGACAGCCATCCTCAGCATCTTGTATCAGGGGATGTCTGCATACCTGTTTCCGCTGTTCACCCTGCTGACAAAGTGCTTTGGAAGATCCACCAATCACCAATACAATACTAGAAAGAACTTCTTTCTTTCTAGTATTGTAGAAAAAACTTTTTCTTTGAGATTTGTTCCTGTGTGTGGAACTCCCTTCCAGAAACTGCAGTCACTGCTCGAAGCAAAACATTTTTGCTCAATCATGTCACATCATTGCTTGAAATCTTTCTTGAAAAGTGCCGAGTTTTATTGGCGATTTTGTTTTTGGCTCTGTTCTCTTGCATTTTTAGCTTAGCTTTCCGGTGGCGCTCTAGTCAAGGCTGACTGTTAATGATCCTTGAATTCTTGCCAGACCTGCTGCTCCTACAGCAAAATCTTATTATCATTATAATACATTCAGGTAGCTACCCTCTGGCCGGCAGCAGCGTCTTTTGTAGACCTTCTGGAACTTACCAGGGAACCTCCTATCGTGTTGCAATACAATAGATAGATAGATAGA
>JAHWFP010052010.1:25168-50602 GCA_023313725.1 Lithobius niger | reverse complement strand
GCTCTGTACAAATCACCAAGCAGGACATCAACGTCGTCCGCCATTTCAGCACCACAACCATCATATTAGGTGCTGTTCATATTAGGTAAAAGAACAACAATTAGAATTGCAACAAATTATAACGACAATGTACCTCATTTTGTTGTGGAGTGTGCCATTGTCGACGTTTAAAATTTCGCTGATGAGCGGAGTTAGTTACTTGCTGAATGCTGGGTTTCTCAGTGATTGGGTTTTTTTTAGACTTCATTGTGACTTTTCTGGGGCTACACCAAAACATCCGTCCCGACTTCCGGCCAGGGAGGGATTGCAAGGGCGAGAGAACGAGAAAGAAGGGTAGGAGGCAGACGTCATATTTCAGGGAAGTGGGGGTGGGGCATTCTCGGAGGGGGGAATGCGTATGTGGGGAGGGGGAGATACATTAAAACCAAAGCCAAAACATCTAAGCTGCCGGGGAGATACAGACCCCACACTGGGAGAGTCTGGCAGGGGGTGAACTTCGGTATGGGGGGTGTTGGGGACACGAAAGCGGGTAGAGGTGTACGGGAGGGGGGGGGGAGGGTAGGAAGAAATTGACAACGCCAGTTACTTTCCTAACACGACAAAACACCGAGAGTTGCTAAGTTCGGGAAATTCGATCATCGTGCAGCATGCACGGGTCCAGCTAATATACGACAAAAACCCGAATCAGACAACGTGTTGCAAGCTTAACAATCCAGTAGCACGAGAAGCTTGGCGGATCAAACACGCATCAGCCGTTAGTTATTAAATCACGTGCAGGCTTTTGTGTTAACGAAAGCAGCGAAGAGGCCCGCCGTACTAGGTATCACGTCGCGGCCCGCTAGCAAATAATTTTTGTTATTGCCCTGGAAAACATATTGACCTGATAATTTTAGCATTACATTGATCCTCAATGTTGTTTCCCTGGAGGTTTCTTGACTGTATGTAGCCGCCTACTTGCAAGCCCCCACTGCACCTGCGCGGCACAGCCCTCCTCTATAAAAGCGAGAGCGTGCACGCTTTCGTCATTCATTTTCCTCCAGAGGTTGCCCTCGCGTTACCTCGCTTCCCTGTTTCCCACCTTTCGCGAATTTGGATTTCTGAAGCCCAAGATGGCCGCCGCTCCCGAAGTTGCTGCTTCTTTCGCTGCTCTCTCTAGTGCTACTACTCGGAAAGCTTTCGTCCTTGGCGAAAAATGATTTTCGGCCCTCGACCTCGCTGCTGACGCTGTCCCCGCGCCGTCGGATCCAAACACTGAAGATTCCCAGATGGTAGCTGGCCAACGGACCCCGGTCTAAGAATCTCCTGCCATTTCTGAAATCGAAAGAGATCTCCAATCAGCCAAGGAGTCCTATCGTCAAGCGAAAAGGAATTTTCGTTGGGCTATTGCACTTCTTCAACTCCCGCCGAACCCGAACTCATCATTGGATATTTCGTCAAACTCATCCAGGAAAGGCCAGAGTGTGACCCGGAGTGAGATCAACTCGATAATCAAGTCAGCTTTCCGCAAACACACGAAAGAAAATCCGATGCCTCTCTCATCTTGCTCATCATCTGCCCGAAGAGCTCACACTCAAGAATGGGTTGCGTCGACCACTAGTCGTAAAAGCCGAAAGCGCTCTTCCCAGCTTTCACCACAACAATCCAAGAACCCCAAGCCTTCCAACAACCCAACCCCCGCTTCGGCGGCCCTACTTGGGAACGCTCCACTGCAGATCCCGGTTCAGCCTCCCATTTTGTCCTAGAAAAGAATTCATTTTACAGACGAAAATAGTGAAGACCCTACCATTCTGCTTGAGGCCTTGCTCAAGAGAGTAGCTGAAGACATGGTCTCCGACTGCCTCCTATATAAACTGTCACAGTCGGCCAACGCACCCGTCATCAACAGAGGATTGAAGACAGGCTTTGGTTTCGCCCTCCGAATTCGAGACTCCAAACCACGCAGCCTTCTCGGCCAGTCAACCACCCTGCTAACCTGTTTCCTCCGAAATGAAGGCTATCTACTGGGGAAAGGAGAACCTTTAATCCTCGACAAGGAACCAGCGGCCCCACGCTCAGGATGTGAAACAAGCTTTTTTCATCCTTTTGGCAACAGTGCAACCAATCCCCGCAACTTTGACACCTATCCCGAATGCGAATTCCTATGTTCTGAAGATAAGTTGGATTTCGGCACTTCTCTTTCATTACCGACAAAACACGAAGTTCCGTCTTTCGTCCTGTACAAAAACGACAAATGCTTACGCATGAGTCTCCGTGCCGCTTCGCAGGCCGATGTAGTAAACTCGGCAATTAACGCCCTCTGTGAGACGCTTTCTTCCGACGCCAGCCCTGAAGAGATCCAAATATCACATCTCATCTCACATCTCTTCCAGACAGCCATTTTCGCCACCTACCATTTGTTAAACTGGGCTACGAGGGCACTTTTCAACAACACTGTTCTCCTACGGGAAATCGCCTTAAAGACGGCAAACAATTTAAATGACTCAAGTAGACATCAGCTTCGAAACCAGCCAATGTATGAGTGCGAGACTCTTTTTCGGTGGATTAATTCGATCTCTCGCACCCCACCTTGACGTCTCGCGAAAGCCAACGCCACATCGGAACCAGTCATCTAATCGGCCGCTCCACAAGAACAAGCAAATAGACAACCGGCAGAAGACTGCAACAAGCCAAGAACGGCGTCGACCGAAAACAGAAGTAATGAAAACTCCTTTCACCAAACTAAGCAGCCCCAGTCCTTTCGGACAGATCAAGGGTCACGCTCCCACTCTGGCCAAAAAAACCAACACAAACGTGCATCCACCCCTGACAGCCGCAGCCGCTACTCGTCACCAGGTGGCACAGCTTTCGGTCGACGTACCTTTCGAGACCTCCTCTAGCAGCCTCACCACCATAAAAATTCACATCACCAGTATCAGAGACTCTTTTGTCCAAAATTATGCAACTCCTGGCAAAAAAAAGCCTTCAGAGAATGCCACAACCCAGGTCCGGGATTTTACAGCATGATCTTCATCCGACCGAAGAAAACAGGAGGCCTTCAACTAATCTTCAATCTACCACTATTAAACGAATTGATTCACAAAAATGGAAACACTGGAGTCAATCCGGCAATCATTCAAACGGAACGACTGGATAGTGTCAATCGATTTAGAAGACGCATACCTTCATGTACCATTCCATCCGGCGAGAAATCATTATTTTCGCTTCATCTACGACCAAAAGGTTTACGAATTCTGCTCTCTTCCTTTCGGTTTAAACGCAGCACCAAGAATTTTCACCAGGGTTCTAAAACCAGTCCTAGCGGCATTACATCAGCAACAAATCCTGGCGAATGCATACCTCGACGACTGGGCATTCAACAACCAAGATCCTTTTCGTCTGGAACACAACCAAGATCAGGCAATCCACCTCCTAAACCAGCTGGGATTCTGAGTAAACCAAGCCAAATCTCGCCTAACCCCTGGCCCAATCCTTCACCTTCCTAGGCACCTTGTTCAATCTACAATTCGCAAGAATCCCTCCATCATTAGAGCGAATACAAGACCTTCTTCAGCACATTCGACAATTTCGAAAGCAACCATGCCTTTCAATATGAGAATTAAAATCCCTTATCGGAAAGATGGCTGTAATGGCGAACCTCATACCCTACTGCCGCTGGATGGTCCACCCCTTTCACCATCATCGAATCGATTGCTGGTCAGATTACCAAGATCAACCGGACCAGGAAAGACCCTGGGACAGAGACTTTCCCCATGAATGCCTTCTATGGTGGTCACACTGGTCAGACATCACAAACCTAACGAAGACAGTACCTCTACACGACCCACCACCCCATCGACTCCTCTTCACCGATGGGTCCAACGAAGGCTGAGGAGCCCATAGGGACAACCTGGAAGTCTTAGGCAGTTGGCCATCGAACAACGAAAACCACATCAACATTCTCGAACTTCAAGCAATCCAGCTTGCTCTAGACCACTTTCAGTCTCACATTCAAGACCGGGTGATGCAAGTCCAATCTGACAACACAACAGCCCTGGCCTACATCCGAAAAGAAGGAGGAACGAAATCTTGTCTGTTACCCAAGATAACCTGTTGGAGATTTTCAACTTTTGCATCCGAAAAAACGTCATTCAACTTCGTCCTCGTATACCAGGCAACAGAAATGTGATTGCAGACTCCCTGTCTCACCAAAAGCCACCGACAGGCAAATGGAGTCTCAAGAAATCCACTTGCGAATATCTCTTCAACATCTGGGGCACACCAATGTTAGACCTGTTCGCCACGAAGCACAATGCCAGACTTCCCCATTACATCAGTCCGATCCCGAACGAAAAGGCACTAGCAGTCGATGCCCTGATGTTCCCGTAGCAAAACCTATATGCATACCTATTTCCACCATTCAAACTACTCCCACAGGCCCTTCAGAAAAACAGAGGAAAACCAGGGCCTCTTCCTCCTGATCGCACCTCTGCGCCATCAGCACCATGGTTCCCCAGCCTCCTAAATCTAATAGTAGACACTCCGAGAAGTCTGCCTCTTCTTCCCAATCTTCTGTCACAACAGGGAGGGCCCAAGCTCCGCCCAAACCTTCCAAACCTAAACCTGCACGGGTGGCTGTACTATCGTCAAACTCCTCAAGAAGGCTGGAATTCATTGAGAAGAGGCCAAACGCATCGCCTCAAAGGCAACCAGAGACTCTACAAACCGAATGTATGACAGCCACTGGACCAGATGGATTCATTGGTCTATCACAAGGGAAGTTAACCCAATCGACCCCCCTCTACTTGACCTCCTGAAATTCTTCAATGATCTTTTTAACAGTGACAAGCTCAAAGGCTCAACGATCCTCATCTACCGTTCAGCATTGAACTCGATCTTCAAAGCAGAAAATAAAACGAAACTTCTCGAAGACTACCGCATTTCGGCACTACTCCGCTCATTAGAAAACGAACGACCAACAACAAGACGGACCGTTACCGACTGGGACCTGTCACTTGTTCTACAATCCCTAATGGAAGAACCTTACGAGCCAATGCAAGATAGCTCTGTACATCTAATGACCCGCAAAACTGTTTTTCTAGCATCCCTGGCAGCCAGTCTACGTTGCACCGAAATACAAGCCTTATCGGCCAACCCAGCCTACTGCATCTTTGGACCAAACTATTCCTCAGTAACACTGTATCCAAGAGCAAGCTTCTGATCAAAAACACAAAAACCAACTGAGCTACCAAAACCCATAACCTTTCCAGCCCTTTCAAGTTCAACCATCCTCGGTGATGAACCTGAACGCCCATTATGTCCTATCCTAGCACTACGTTTCTACTTAACTCGTACTCAACACGAAGACGTATGCAAAGGCAGGAATCAACTTTTCTTCCCCACAGACTCTCAATCTGGCGAAACCTCCGCAGCAATGGTATCACGCTGGATTAGAAAAACTATTGACGCACTCTACGATAAGCACGTGAGCGCGAATAGTAGCATGAGAGCGACAGCGCACGAAGTTAGAGCAGTTTCCACATCGTGGGCCCACCACAATGCTAATCCGATGGAAGAAATCCTTGCAGCAGCATCATGGCGCAACTCATCAACATTCAACTCACACTACCTGAGGGACATGTCAAGAGAAGAAAAGGGACTACACCGGCTGGGACCATTCGTCCCAGTCAGGACAGTGATCAAGCCCCCTTAAGCACTCAGAACGAAGCAGAAGCAAGCCATCCCATGATGGAAGCAAGCCAATTCATGAAGGAAGCAAGCCAGCCAGAGAAGGAAGCAAGACCCTTCATAAACCAACGGCTCTTTTCAGGGCCACCAAATACCACGAAAGAGACCAAAATTCCTGTTTCATCACAATGTTCTGAATAAGGTGCGAAATTTTTTAATTAAGTTTTTTTGGGGAAGCATGCTTGCAACCCAGGGTACCCATCAAGGCGCCACCCCGCCACCTACTTTTGACGAGGTCAGCTGATAATGCTAAATTATAAGGTTAAGATGTTTTCAATGGCAATAAGAAAGCCCATTTTGCCGGCCCCCAGTTTGGCTGGCTAAAAATGGTTTCTTTTGCCAAGGAAAACGTACCTGACCAAACCCGCCCTGCCTCCCCTCTTGAGTCACCGCCTGACACATTGAGAGGAAAATAAATGGCGAAAGCGTGCGGGCTCTCGTTTTTATAGAGGAGGGCTGCGCCGTGCAGGCGCAGTGGGGGCTTTCAAGCAGGCGGCTACATGCAGTCAAGAAACGTCCAGGGAAACGACATTGAGGATCAATGTAATGCTAAAATTATCTGGTTAAGTATCTTTCCTTGGCAAAAGAAACCATTTTTAGCCGGCCAGACTGGGGACCGGCAAAATCGGCTTTTTTACACGGACCGTTTGGATCCTGGGCATCTGTCGGAACTCGGGCGTCAATTGGACCACGTTTTTGGCCATCCAGATTTCGGTTGCCCCGACAGGTTTTTGAGTGCGGGTTTCTGATGTTATGTAATTAGCTGAAAAGCGCGAACGAGGCACGTAATTTGGAAAAATACGAAAAATTGAAAATTGCCATTTTCTGGGATCCGGTGGGCCGTGTAAAGAGTTATACGCGGCTCACTATTTTCCTATCCCAGAATGCAACTCAACAGACCCGGTCCTCACGTTCGGCTGCGCAGTGGCCGGACTTTTTTTCTGTTCACGACAGATCGAAGGAACGCACGCGGAACAAACGAATCGCTTGTGCCTTCCAATTCAATATTCTCTTATCGGTTTCACCAAACAGCGGTAACTCATAAATAAAAGCAGTAACTGACTTTTACCACAAAGCTACTAAATTTCTTGATTGCACGTAGCTCTCAGTAAATAGCGACATGTTCATTTATCCAGAAAGCGTTTAAGGAAGAGTTACACCATTCTTTTGTATGGAAGGTGTCACCTTCGGTTGACAAAAAGCGGCAAAACGAAAAAAGCTGAGGGAAAGACGAAATTAGGCTGAAATTAGGTTTGGGAATTTAGGGTCAGAACTTCAGGGTTAAGTTAGGTTTGGGGTAGGGATTAGGTTTGGAAAGAGGCGTACCAGCAAAAAAAAACCCCTAGACTTGGGGACCTCCTAGCAGGGGAGAGGAGAGCACCAGCCAAGAACAAACGCTTAGCCGCAGACCAAATCTTCCATGTTAACACCTTTCGCAGGTCCAGGCATGATCATGCGAGAAATGGCGCTGCAATAGTGTTAATTGACCATACTTTTTTATTTACCCTAAATAGATAAGTATGAAACACCGACTGAGGGGGCTACTATATACATCGAGATTTCTGTAATCCTAAAACGTATGACGCAAGCAATCGTGAAACTCCGGGAGTGGGCTCATTGTGTGTGCGACCACACATGCCAAGACATGTACGACGCATGCGCTAAGCTTTAACACGGAGGATTTGGTCTGCGGCTATGCGCTTTTCAGCCAAGAGGGTGGCTCGAAGGCTAACTGATTTTGCATGGTCGGACCGCTGCTTTTATGCGATTTGGTTACCCCTGGCAACCGCGAAAAAGCCTAGGTATTATGGGTGAAGAAGTTTCTCGAAGGTTCTAGATGCAGAAACCGGAAAGGAAATTACAAGGCCCTTCAAAGGAAGATCAAACCAGACCTTTAAGATTGGCCATTGGCCCCAGCAACATAAGTCCACAAGATTTGCAACAAGCTCACAACCCCACAAAAAGAACAAACTCCCCCTTGCAAATCTTGCCACACATACATTTTCATGACACTAACCGTGTTGAATATTTATTGAACAAGGTCTGAAAGCTGCACACTCTGAAAGTAACACTGTTTTTTTTTATAAATTTTTGACTATTAATGAACGTGAAAAAAAAATGACTGAATTCTTAAACTTGACTGTTTAAAGAAATCATTGGCGACCCTGGAACTCGATTTCCCAGATTCATGATTCAAACCTATGCCCTAGGACGAGATTGAATTGCACCCGGACGCGACTTTGAGTTTGCACCTGGACGCGACTTTGACACTACGTTATTTTGTAGCCGATGGAAATGAATTGTAGATTTACTCGTAACTAGCAAAGAAAAAATAAGAAATCTCTCTTTTGAGCCTAGCAGAAATTAATGAAACCTCTATGGATGAGAAGGAATTGAGAAACTCCTATGGGTTAGAAATTATTGATGAAACCCCTGCCTGTGAGTTAGACGTAATTAATGAACGAACGTAGCTACTCTTTAGGGAAAATAAGACATAGCCTAACGAAATTGCTGCCGTAAAATCAAACATTATTAAAATATTGCTCTTTACCTAGGCTATATTGTTTACATGAATTAAAATTGACTACTTTAAGAGTTGGCTACTTCATAGCTAAACGACTGCATTGTGAATTAAGTTATTTTACCGAAAGAAGGCCGAAAAATTAGGTTGATTGTGGAAAAAAAACCTTTGGGGAAAAAAACCTTAGCAGAAAAGAACTGCTTGTGAAGCGGAATTTGGTTTTATGAGGATGCTTCTAAAGAGCATCGAACATTAGAAATCATTTTGGAAATTTAAATTTTGAGTTTTATTTGGTTTCATTAAGCCAAAATTGAAAAAGAAAGAAATAGGCCTATTTTTTAGGCTTAAGTTAGGCTTAGCGATGAAAACCTAAAAAACGGATTCACCTAACGGATAGTGGTTTAAGCCTAACGAAAACCTTTAAGGCCCAGGTTTAGCCAAACTGGTTTACCCACGTTTTACCTTAAAGTTAAAAAAAAAAAAACCGAAATGGAGCCTAACTCTTCTCCCGGGTTTCGGCACCATAACGAAACAAGGGGCTACAGCGACTATCTAGTCGCATTTGTCTTCTGTACAGTTCGTCCACTTCCAATGTTGAGGCGCACATCTCTATCATGCGCTACAACAGCTATCTCTATTATATAATCTAAAAACAGTAACCATCAAAATTGCCCGTTACAAATGTGTTAGCTTTTAAGCTTATTTTACGTTTTAGGCATAATTGTCAGCGTTTAGGCCTAATTTACAACTTTAATTTCGTAAGTAGCAACTAACGGAGATTTGGATTGTATACAATAAGCCTAATCATTTTTGCAACACGGTATGCCTCCCCGCACACAGTTACAGTGTTACAACGTAATGCGCAACGTAGCCTAATATAGATCAGTGGTAGTAGGGAAGGGACAGGAGAAACGATGCAGCGACTCGTAGCAACTATTGATGTTGCCATGGTAACGTAATTTTAGATCTAATTTTCATTTTTTAGGCCTAATTTTTTTAACGGCAGTTTTGGTTTCGTAAGTAGCAGATAGGCCTAATGGAGAATTTGGTTCGATCGTAAGCCTGTTCATTCATGCAACAATGCGACAAGACTCTTTTAAACGAAGCTAAATTGTTTTTGTTTTTAGGGCTGCGTTAACACAAATCTTTAGGATTTCAATTCGACGATGAAATGTTATTATTTAATTTAGTTACGTCGAAGAAGTCAAGTAGCTATAAGGAGGCAACAATGTTTTAATTTGCCATGTTATTTAACTAACTTTTGACACTGAATCGAACGTTGTAAACAGTGGTCGTCAATTTCTGGTACCGTTGCGAAGTTGAAAAAAGCGACGGACGGACGGACAAAGTCGTTGCAATAGTCTTCTCAGCCGGTATGGCTGTACAGAACACTAAAAAGCTGAGGGAAAGACGAAATTAGGCTGAAATTAGGTTTGGGAATTTAGGGTCAGAACTTCAGGGTTAAGTTAGGTTTGGGGTAAGGATTAGGTTTGGAAAGAGGCGTACCAGCAAAAAAAAAAAACCTAGACTTAGGGACCTCCTAACAGAGAAAAGGAGAGGAGAGGGCCAGCCAAGAGGTTGGCCCGAAGGCTAACTGATTTTGCATGGCCGGATCGTTGCTTTTATGCGACTTGGTTACCCCTGGCAACCGCGAAATAGCCTGGGTAAAAGAAGTTTCTTGAAGGTTCTAGATGCAGGAACCGGAAAGGAAATTACAAGGCATGCACCCTTCAAAGGAAGATCAAACCAGACTTTTAAGATTGGCCATTGGCCCCAGCAACATAAGTCTACAAGATTTGCAACAGCAACAAAACAAATCAATGGCATCGGCGGTACTTTCGGCGGCCATATTGCACAACCCAGTCGCGTATGCTTTATCATCCAAGATCCGGTTTTACTGTAGTAGAACGCTGCTAGTCGCACCCAAATATTTATTGGTAGGATAGGAGTGGCATTACCTATCTACTCTATACTGGTCGAAATGTTCATTTTAAGACACTGGCACCAACTGAGGGCTCGAATGTACTAGGCATCCTGGCTGCACGGCCAGGTTGCTGTAGCCAATGAAAATTATTTGTGCGTGGTTTTACGTAAACGGTAAAAAAAATTCCATTGGCTGCAGCGACCTGGCCGCGCGGCCAGGACGCCTAGTGCATTCGCGCCCTCAGTTGGTGCCAGTATTTTTTTAAATGAACTTTTCGACCAGGATAGAGTATATAAGTAATGCCACTTCTATCCTGCCAATAAATGTTTGAGTGCAACTAGCATGGTTCTACTACAGTAGAACCGGGTCTTGGATGAAAAAAGCACACACGACTGGGTTGGGCAATATGCCCGCCGAAAGCGCCGCTGATGCGACTGATTTGCCTCGTTGCCGCTTTTTGTCAACCGAAGGCGACACCTTCCGTACAAAAGAATGCCGTCACTCTTACTTAAACGTTTTCTGGATAAATGAACATGTCGCTATTTACTGACAGATACGTGCAATCGAGAAATTGAATAGCTTTGTGGTAAAAGTCAGTTACTGCTTTGTGAGTTGCCGATTTTTGGCAGTGGACGGCGGAACTCACCGTACAAAATTCACCCAAGCGATTTTCTTCGCCAATTCCCAAACAGACCTCGAAGAAATGAAATAGGCCTCTACTGGCAGCCATTTTGTCTACCCCCCCCCCCTCCTGATATTGTTGTAGGTCGGACACGATAATTTACTGACCATAACTACTACCTCTTTCACCAAGCTACCAACAGAGAGTGCCGTCGTCAATGAACCCATGTTTACATTACTGAGCATGGTCATGGAGATCGATTACCGTCACCAAAACAGAGTGATCATGACAGGAATACTGACTTAATCGCTTAAAACATTTTGGTAGGTTAAACTGGATATTAAATTAATTTTAGTAATAATAATAATAAAATTTAATTAATTTCAGGGGGGAAATGAGGCCCAGGCTTTGGGTTTCAAACGGCAAACGACGTTGTCGGTGTAATCCAATCAAATTGAGCGAAGCATTTTGCTGCCACCTACGTCCCTTTGCTACGTCTTTAGCCTGAGTAACACATAGGATGCAGAGGAAAATTGTAATGTTTGACCACCGGCCGCCATTTTGGATGGGCTCATCGTATCGAAGCTATCATTGTGGCATTTTACTCGCCTAATGAAGACCTTTAAAATAAGGTGTTCCTTTACCCCCCATTTCATTGGAAATTTCTGAGTTGGGCCCCCTGGGGCTCCCGCAGGGAGGGCAGGCAAAATTCCGGTTGTACACAAAGATAGATCCTTTAACCAAACCTACATTGCCGTGGTATCACTATCTTCATTCAAACCCTTCAAAAGTTGTGAGGGAAACTGGGTCTTTTGGGACACCCTGTATATGAGCAAACCAACAGTAGCCATCAAAATACTGCATATAGGCCTGTTATAAATTGTAGAAAATTGTTTTCAATGTATTGTTGATCAACTCTGAAAATTACTTGCATACATGACCTTTCTATGTCCAAATTATACATAACTATAAATAAGAAAAACCTCAAATACTGTGAAATAATACAACGAACAAACAACTGTTTATATACTTGTTACTGCAGTCAGAAATCTGATGTTTGTTTTTCTAATTTATATTATTTATTTACTTCCTTAAATTCAAGAAAATATTACTGTTATTGTTGCATAAATTGGCGTTATTGTACAAATGTAAATACAAACACTGTATTTTTTGCTGCACGCCCTCAAAAATAAAGTAAAGTAACATTCCTCGATACAAAATTCTTTACGCACTCCTGATTAGGGCCATTCTAGTGGAGAAAACTCTATTTGGGATCTTGGAAAGCATGCTTCACCGAACTATACGCTGAAAACATTCCACTTCGCATGCGAAAAAAAAAGTTAGTCTGTCTAGACAGCTCCTTCGTCACCGCCTGAACGTCTGTACCTCTAAGGTAAACCCCACAGTGGCTGATACTTGAATAGATGACGTCATTTCTCTGAGGTCACCTGCTGCTTTTCCCTTTGCTTCTCCTCGGGTGATTCAGTGATCCGGATTTTCCCTTTATTTGAGCTCAGCTGCCCCTTACTCGACGCTGAGCAGCTTCCCTGCGGAACGAGGCGTTATGATAATCGTATGGAATCTCGTTAGATTTCGTACGGAGAAGCCGTAGAGTAAAGGATTTGATTAGGCAGATGGATTGGGAAAGGGAGAAGGGAAGAGGGGGAAATGGTGGAAGAGGAATAATGGTTTTGTGTGAGGAGGGGATAAAGCGTTGCGGCACATTGTCAGTAAGCACAAACTCGTGTGTCATATTAGAGAAATGGAGGATGAGGTGGTGTCAATAGCAAGCCAAGCACAAAATCTGACACGTGTACGCTCGCTTGGATGGCTAGGTCGATTGCATGCACGACGAACTAAGTGAATCTATATGGTGAGCTATTTAATTTACGAGAATGTACATCTGATAAAAGAGCCGACTGATTGTCAAACTATTAGTTTGTGGTCATCGTGGCTGAGCGGTGAGGGAGCACAGCCTGGTTGCTGGACGTTTGCGAATCTGGTCGAACCCCTGGAAAGAGGACCTTTGTAAAGTCCTCGCCAGGACTGCCGGCCAGGGTAGTGTGAGAGGGCACCATCAGCAGCTATGGGAACGCTTCTGGACAATCTTTCGGCCCCTATTATGATCGGAGGTTTCCCGGATCGAATCTCCGGGTTGGCAACTGCCTTTATCAGGTATTTCTTCTTCTATAAAAAGTCTGGTAATGTTCAAAATTGAGCCGTTTCAGCCACACGAGCATTAAAAAATTGCTTCGTCTGGCTTAAGGCTCAAAGAAAGAAATTTTTTTTAAATAAATAAAAAAAACAAAAAACTTTAAAGTTGTGTACACGCGAGCAGCAATTTGTTTCGTCCAGCTCAGCTAGTGAATTTCTTACGGTTTTTCATGGGATTTATTTTTGGCTAAAACATGAAATTTAAGATTATTTTTTTAAAACAGCGTATTTATATTCAGACAAAAGTCCGGTATGAAATAACAGAGGATGAAATCATGGATTTGAGCATATTTTTGCGTTTCTTTTTGTTTGTTTGTTTTATTCACCATTAAAATAATAACAAATACTGGAATTAAGTTGCCTAATCCCACCGACTATTACTTCAGACGTTAAATGAAAAATTTCACCATCGCTACCAAGAATAGCACTGGTCATGTTTTTATTAAACCTTTGAGGTATCACAACTTGCCAAGGTGAACATCTTTTGGTCAATGCATGGTTTCGGCTTGACATGCGCTGCAGAAAACTTGTTGGCAGCCATTTTTACTTTGATATTAGTACTTTGATAGGCTAAAACTTGTTGGATCACCAACCCTTGTGCAGGTTTTGTTTCTGGCGATAAATAGGGAAATAGCCTAATAATGCAATTTCGATTCGCATGTAAGATGAAACTTGTCTAACCATCATGTGTTTAACCCCGTACATCGTGTGTTAACAACTGACTAAAATGATTAGCCTCAGTTGCGTACACAAGGGGCATTGCGCATGCCCTTTTTGGATTAAATGACCTTTTTGAAAAAAATATGCCCGATCCTGTTTTTTTTTTTGCCCCTGCCCTTTCGGAAATCTGTGCAGCGTAAGAAAGGGCCTAAAGACGCAAAAAGGGCAAGAAGAAAGCCAGGGAATAATTGTTAGATACGGGAATAAAAGGGTAAAAGGGACAGTGAAAAGCTAAAATGAGTCCAAAACAGAGCTCACGAGCAAAAAAAAAAAAAATAAATAAACCTAGAAAAAATTAGCTAAGCTTGCCCTTTTACCCGACCTTGCTCCTGCCCTTTCGGAAGTCTGTGCACGCTAGTGATTAGCCTAATCAGTTGTTACATTTTTAGAATTGAATTCCATTGCAAAAAAATACCACTCCTAAAAAGCTATCAATGTTATTTCAGCGGAACAATTTTGTCCTATTTCAGTGATCATAAGTGCCACCAGATTGCACCAAGCACCAGCCCAATTGACATAAGACGAACGCAAATGTTTTACGTCATAATATTTGCGACGTCTATGGTCTGTGTCATTTCCATCTTACAGTGATGTCAAAACTATTCCCATATAGTGATATCAACACCTTAGGGACAGACTTGAAGAATGCAGGACATGTCTTTTTGGAACATTTAAAGACACCAGAAAAGTGCACATCACTATTTCTTAAACCAGCTTGTAGCTTATTATGGTCGCAATGATTACAAGTTACGCTAGCTACGAAACTCGACCACAAATGCTACACGTAGAGCTTTTGTGAATAGACATTCGATATAGGCTAGGCCTAGCTGCAGATCGATGACACGGCTGCAGGGTTAACATACCACACGACTACTTGGGCCGATGTCCGTAAATGGTCAGCTCGCAAACAATGGCCGCCACGACGGTCATGATAGCGGGTGAATATCGACCCAGGTGAGAAACGTGGGCACAAAGCAAGTGTTCTTTATAATGAGGGACACTGCGCACGGTCATTTAGCTTTGATTGACAAGATTCATTAAAACTTCATTTTATTCACACTTAAACGTTAAACACTTACTACTCAACTTCCGTAATTCTATGTAGCCCAGCACATTTCCTCTGTGCGCCTTTACACACAACATAATATCAAATTCTCAACCTTCTGCTCGCAAGACAAACATTTCCATCACTAAATCCTATAAGGGAATGTGTTCCAGCAAAAAAAAAACGGAGCCCGTGCTCGAGGACAAGCTTCGGATAACGCCTACTAGATGTCACTATTCTCTCTCCTTTGGTTAGGAGTAAATACTTAGTAATGGACAGAGTTACTACACCCGAGCGAAGCCGGGTAGTTCTGCTAGTAAACAATAAATCATAAGGTAAAGGGATAACAAAGCAAACAGTGTGCATTTAAAGACTGGCCTTATGCACTTATATGAGAAAGAAGAAACACAACTGCCTTTCTAATTCATTCGCAGATTATTGAATATAATACAACATGGCTAGTCTTTAATGCAGACTGATTGCTTCATTAATTTCCACCTCTCTTTCCCCATAATTTAAGGCTTTGCACCAAAATTCATACTTATCGACAACATGACCAAGGGGCCAAAATATTACATTTCGGTTCAGATTTCATTTAACTAACTGGACCCGTGCACGCCGCACGAGGATTGAATTCCCCGGAGGTTTAAAACTATACGGGTTTAGCTGAAACATGGGTTCTTTCATTTTACTCATCAACTATGAACTGTTTTAGACGAAAGTTTTTATCATGAATGTTTTAAAGGGTTTAGTTTCTTAGGTTAGAGTAAAGCGTAAAGGGTAAAGCCTGTATAGAGCTCTCATAGTATGAACAAATAACTAAATTAATGAAAATAAAAAACGTTGCTTTTAATTATAGCGATAAGATTTAATTGTTGCAGATGACGCTGATGATTCTGATGATGCTGATTCTTGAGTGCTTACGGTATTAAAATAGTACATATCATACGCACAGCCGGCAGGCTGATATTATTAAGAGTTCGTTTGTGCACGAGAATTTTCATAAAGAAAGGATCCAGAGCATGAGTGGACTATCAATGTTAAGATATTACAATGCAGCAGCATATAGCAATGATACAACTACGCTTGGGCCCGGGTTAAGTAACACTGTCGATCAAACACATTAGTAGGTTAGGTAGGTTATTGGTGTACGTAAATAGGCCTGTAAGCTCAAATAAAATCAAAGGATAATTCTTAAGCTTTAGTTCGTTAGGTTAAGTTATGATATTAGAGGGAACACATGGATCTCTGTCCATAGTAGGTTCAAGTAGATAAATAAATAAATAAATAAATAAATAAAGGGTAATTCCTTGCTAGGAATCAAAATGAAACAATCCGGGTTTTCGCATAATTTTTTTCAGTTTAAAAGCGTAGGGCGCTAAGATTGTCATCAAAATTGGGTGCCTGACATGACTAAACGACTTATGTAGTTCTTCAGTGCAACTTTGGGAAACCAGTTGAATAGTTTTCGAATTGTTTGCCGTGAACACTACAACTGCCTGCAACAATGCAAAATTAATCCACCCAAAACTGGTATAAAAAGCCGCCAAGTTTCAAAAAACGATCGGCCTTTGAAGTTAGTGATATCATTCAACCAGGGAAAGGCCGCTAAGGTTAATCCTATTAGCTAAGTTAATC
This sequence comes from Lithobius niger, assembly GCA_023313725.1. NCBI lineage: Eukaryota > Metazoa > Arthropoda > Chilopoda > Lithobiomorpha > Lithobiidae > Lithobius > Lithobius niger. The sequence goes on along the minus strand of JAHWFP010052010.1, from coordinate 34,194 downwards.
GCACCGACTGATAGTTCGAAAGGTAAATGAAAACTAGAAGATTGCTACTATACGGTAGAAATCTTCAAGTTTTCATTTTACGTCCAACTGTGAATCGTCTATACATCGAGCTGGCAAACAAAAATTCAAGATACGCTGGTTTGTTGCCATCGAGTAATAGACATGGGCCAAACATGGACGGAACATGAACATAAATATGTATTCTAATGCTCTTTTTTTTAACAAATAAAATTGTATGGAGAATGGACATACACGTTATAGTTCCGACCTTATCTATGGCAATAAAAATGAAGTAACACAAAGTCAACAAACTAAGCTTGTCATCTAGAAAAAACGCTTTTGACCTCGTCTCCATGTAAAATTAACGGCTGTTAGGTCCAGAAATTAAAAACGCAGTAGAGCTAATTTAAACGAAATGAAGTATAGTTTGAACTGCGATTTCAGGGAACAAGGCTAGTGATATTCCAGCCTTCATGCACATGCATACGTGTAACTCACAAACCAAACAAACAAAATGGTTGGATATTTTGCACATTAAAAATACTCATGCAAAATACAAACATCTTGGGTATTATACGTATATGTATAACGTATAACTAACACTTAAAAACTCACAAACAACTTCAAAACAAATGCTGTAAACAACAAATCCCCTACAAAATTGAAAAAATAAAAATACACACATAAAATGATCACGTAATCTCTCGCTCATGAAATAGAACTAAAACAGAAACCGAGAACCGTAAGCATTTCAAAGCACAAATTGCGTTCACATTCTGATATTACCAGTGAGTAAAAACAAATCTTGTTCCCTGGAATTGGAGTTCAAATTATAGTTTGTTTCATACGAGTGAACTCTAATTTGTTTTAAATTTTTTTAATTTTGTGAACCTTTGAGGATACGAGCTGTAATTCTTTTTTTTTTTTTTCTAAATGATTTTTTTGTTCAGTTAATAATTTGCTTGGGCTCAACATGATGACAAAAACTGGTATTAGTAAGGTTCAAATTCCTAAAAATTTGAAATCAGCATCAGAAATATGAGATCAGTAAAAAAACAGACGCAAACATTCAAATACTCTAAAATATTGGTACTAGTCAGACAATTGTACCACGAGTTGAAGAAAACATCTGAAATATCCATGGCTGAAAATCTAGGAAAAATGGGTGCACTTTTTGAAAGTATAGCCAATGCAGGAAAATTAATTGGTGACGGGAAAAAAGATTGTTACATCATATCAGGATTGCCCCTGCCATACGATAACTTTGTAACTAGTTACCTTTCATTATTAAAAAAAAGAAGATAGTTGGCGGAGCGAAGCGTAGCCTATAACGGACACCAAATTGCAAAATGTTGGTTGGTTGGTCCGTTGGTTCCTTGATTGCACATTGTTAGTCTGGGTGGAGCCCAAACGAAAGAACGGATTGGAATGAAATTTGGAACAATACTTGATACCCCAAACAGTATTGCTGAGCCAAAATTTGACGTAAATCGAACAATTTTTACAGGAGAAATAACAAATTTTTGAATTTATTTCTAACACTCACCATTGTAAATTTGGAACCGTGAATAGTTAAGGAATTCCGACGACGCATACACCTTGCTGGTGGCAGTCAAGTGAACTTTAAAAAACACGGAAAATTAAATTTTCGTTTCTTCTTTCTAGCTGATAACCTTTTTCGACGTAATTCAATGAAATAATAACATTTGTCCTTGCATTCAACCACTACAGGAAGAAACGCAAACTTAAAAAACAAAAGGATTCCGGTACGATACACCTTAGCATCGTTTGAAAAAAACGAATGCTTGGTGGGATTACCTTCAGCATGGCAACGAAACTGGTATTTACACTAGCGATGGGAATCCCGAATATGAAACCGAAATCGTCGTATCACGGCGAAGCTATTCATATAAAACGGAACTAGACATTGGACGACGCATTTAAACACAGCACGAAACAACAACATGCCTGCATCTAAAAGTTTAAATATTCCTCGTTGCCACGGCAACATGTGGACTCGAAACCATAGTGCATTAATGAATAGGCTTATTCTCAAACAGCTGCTACTTACGAAATAAAAATGACGACTAAATATCAGGATTAAAGGCTAAAGTAGGCCATAAGCGAACACTTTTTGACCTACAATATTGTGATCGTTACTGATGGATTATAATGTTGTTTTAAGATCGCTGTCGCCGTGCGTGATAGAGGTGTGCGCATTAATATTTTCGTAGATGGCTTGGTCAAGACTAGTGTTAGACCAGCGGCAGCATTGCCAACCTGCTGAATTTTTTTAATTATTGTTAAAAACTATCGCTCAGCCTTACGGTTAAATGCTTTATTATTAACATTTTGTAATCTAGGGAAGGCACTTTGCGCGGCAGTAATTATTGTTGTAAACGATGTCAGAATTATTAGCGGCGGCAGCCCAACCAGCCATGACAAACGTGCCGTTTTATTTTTATCGGCAGCGATGGTGGCGGCGATGGGTCGCATCTGTAGTGTCGGAATACAGGACTGAAAGCCGAAGGCTCGAGTTAAATTAATACAGAAGCAAACCTATTTACGTTGCCTTTTGGACTTATAAGACAGACTGCCTGAGCGGGGAATCGAACCGACGACCTTTGGAAGAGACCTCGGCCTCTGATTCCAAAGGGGTCGTGGGTTCGATTTCCTGCTCAGGCAGGCTGACATATAAATCCAAACGGCAACGTAAATAGGTTTCCATCTGTATTAATTTAGTATCAGATGTGGAAAGAAGCTAAACAGACACTAAATGATGGAGTAAACGAAAGCCTATTAATATAATATTAATAAATTATAAATAATATAGCTTTAGCCTATTTGAAAATAAAGCTAAAATAAGACAAAGGCCTGCAAATAACAACAGTATACGTCACACCAAAAGGCAAATAGCACAAACTTAGCCGAATGAGCATTTCTCCTAGATTTTTAAGGAACATTAATACATATGGTACAGTCATTAAAATAAACACTAAATATAAATTTTGTAATAAAGGTCTGTTCGCTCCGCCTACAATAGGCCCAAAGCCTGTTTCGTAGTTTAAAATATACTGACATTGAACATTTGTTAATCATGAATGAATCAAAATAACCCATTTGTTGATCCTAAATCTGTTTCACAGAATACTTACTTCGCATCACTGATACCAAATCAAAGAATCCACGAACCCAATATTGGTACGGCGGGTCCGGACACAAATTCACGAGCTGGGGAATGCCTGCCAACCACATGACCAAAGACGTGGATGAGGACATGGACATGTAAAATGAAGAGGTGCGAGAAACAAAGCAAAGACCAAATATCATGTTTACATATGCAAAATATGTTGGCATAAAAGCTTTGGCATCCAAATCTGGATGGTGTTCAAAAAGACACTCTCATTGATTCTGGTTCAGTAATAAATCTTGCATTATATAACTTACGAAATTAAAACAGAAATGTCAAGCGTGCAGCCAAAGCAAACGCAGTGTCAACAAACACTGAAGGTACCATAACCATAGAAACGAATGGCGTAAATTTAACCATGCAGAAAATTTTTATTCTTACCAGATTTTAAAGTAAACTTTGCTTAGTGTGTCAAGCCATGAAAGCTGGTTTAAAAATAATATTTGACGATGATGTATGTGAAATAATCCATAAACAACTGACCGTATAGTGGCAACGAAGCTATACATAGGAAGTTTGTTTATAATATTTTCAACCCCAAAGTAACTAATTAAATGTTTTATTTTTGGGTTGAAAACTATAAACAAACTTCTGTGATAGTTTATTTTTACTTCTGAAACAACATTAATTAAATATGTTGTTGAAGAAGTAACAATAGGCAATTCCCAAAAAGAAGTGTCTGATACAAAAAAAAAAAAAATAAAAATAAAAAAATTACTCAACCAGTGTAGAGCCAAAGTTGGGCTCAAGCACTCATATTCAATGAAATCAAAACCAAACACTTATTCAGCTTACATTCAAGGCAACAGTAAAACAAAGCATTTCAAAACAATAGAAGAACAAAATATATCAGAACGTCTAAGTATTGTTTACTCAGATATTGTTTGGTACTTTCCAACTCTAACGCTCGTTAAACCCTTTGAAACCTTTTGAACTCTAACACACTGGTTTTATACATTAGTATGTTGTTAATGTCATGTATTGTCTGAAATGTTGGTGTAGGTTAAGGTAGGATTAGTTTAGGGTGAGTGTATGGCATTTAAGGCCCGTAGTACTAAAAAAAAAAGTAACCTAACCTAACCTAACTCTAACAATGGCTGGCTCAAAGTAAATATTAATTGTTCGGAAATTTAAACAATACAAACTGAAGCTACAACAGGTTGCAAGATTAAAATTTTTCAATCTGATCATGGAACCGATTACGGAAATGCCCAAATGAAAAATTTCGTGTTGCAAAATAGAATCAAACATCAATTTCACCCTCATATTCACCTTCCTCGAACGGGATGGCAGAACACGCCAATTTTCTAACTATAATGCACCTAGTCCATGCAACGTAAGTGCAAGCCAATTTGCCAACAAAGTTTTGGGGTGAGCTGGTAAATAAAACAGTTTTTATAAAAAACCACTGCGCAAAAGTAAACAATAAATCCATAACGCCTAAACAAATACGGGAAATTACAACAATAACCCCAACTGTAAAGTATTTTCGTGCTATAGGTTCTTGTAGTTTTGTGTGGAAATCTCCACTTAAACGTTCAAAGTTGGGTGTTGGAGGTCTTCCATGTATAATGCTTAGTTAAAACCATCAATCAAGATCAAACAGACTGTCGTGTAGATAATAAGAAAGCAATCGTTAATCGAAAATTCATATTTCAAGAACACATTCCTGGTGTAACAGATTTTCTTTAACTATAACGTAAATCCATATGGACAAAAAATTAGAAACATTGATTATTGACGTATTCTGTAATCCACCAGAGATTGAAGGCAAGGTTGCTCCAGATAAAAAAAATCCGGTAAATGAAAATACCGAATGGGATAGAAGATATTTTACCTCCAGTACAGTCAGAACTCAAAGACTCACAAGATGCAGAGCTCAAAGGGAAGGGATAACAGTCCCAGGCATTAATCAGAAAACTTCATCAGAGCTGAGTGACTTCTCAGTGAGCTGTTTTCGCTGAAGTTTCTGTAGAATATTCTGGAAGACGATGGTGATTACATAATAGCACTTTATACCACACCTGAAGAACTAATAAATGTTCCAGAAGTCGTGAGCAATGCAGATTTAGACTAATGGAATTTGCAATGAATGACGAGTGGGTGGTTCTTTATTAGGCACTGGTACCTAGGAACTAGTGGAATTACTGCCTTGAGCCAGAACCATAGGAAGCAAATGGGTGCTGAAAATTAAGAAAACAGTCACAGGCGAGATAAAGCATTACAATGCACTACTTGTGGGCTTGTGGCTAAAGGGTACTCGCAACAATATGGCAGTGAATATTACGGGACATACTCCCCTGTTGCTGAACTGCCAACTATAAGACTATTAATTGCCATGGCAGTCCAGAACAACTACTTTTTTAAATCAGTACGACGTAACGACTGCATATTTGAACAGATTTTTAGGAGACAAGGAACGCATTTATATGGAACAGACTAATGGTTTTTGTGGTACCAGAACAAGAACAAAAAGTTTGCTGAAGCATACAGTCCGTATGACATGAATTGGTAAGCAGGTAAACACATCCTTCGTTTCTTACAGGGAACAAAGTACCTAAGTCTGCTGACACGTCCGGATACCACAGGATTAAAATGTTATACTGATGCAAGTCTTAGTACTGATCTGCTCACAAGGTGCTCCACAATGGAAATTATTGCAACATATAGAAGTGTACCATTCCTGTGGAGGGCTAACCTTCAACGAACTGTTTCTCTATTAAACATAAAGTCTAAATCTTTACCGTGGAGACTAAATATAAGGCAATCTCACAGGGCGTGCAATAATGATAACACCTTTACATGCAATTGGCTTTATAACCGCAGACCATATAAAGCCCATGGACCTGTATGTACTGACTCGCAAAGTGCAAGCATCACGTGCGAAAGTTCAAAGTGTTAAAATTAATTACGTGCCAACTAAAATCAATCTGGCCGACTTGCTAGCCAAAGTACAGAATGGAATGTGACAAACTTAATCCAACACATGTGACTTATTTCAGGCAACTCCTTCAGTCAGGGCGAGGTTTTTTGGTGTGTTCATTTTTAAACAAGGCTGTATTGTGTGTAACTACATATCTCACCGTAACATCAGAGGCAGGTGGACTTGGCGAATTATTTACAAGGAAGTGAACTGCTGCTATCACATGTGTCCTAGCCTAGACGTTTCTAGTTGTTTCCAGTAACAGAAAACGGACGCGACAGAAACCGCTTCTGCTAGCAACCATTTGCTGTTTAAGACACAACACTTACTTGCTAGGGGGGGGGGGTAGGGTTTCTTCTAGCAACCATTTGCTATTTAAGACACAACACTTACTTGCTAGGGGGGTAGGGTTTCTTCTAGCAACCATTTGCTATTTAAGACACAACACTTACTTGCTGGGGAGGAGGGAGGAGCAAGGCGGAGAGAAAGAATCGGTTCTGGGGAAGAGAGAGGTATGGTTTGGGAGTTGAAGGAAAGGGAAGGTGGGTGAAGGGGTTAGGTCGCAAGGAGGGCAGAGGTGAGGAAGGAGTGAAGGTGTGTCCTCCTTGTCACCCCCATCCCTTCACCCACATTTCCTTCCTGTCAACTCCCAACTCCCTTGTAGCTCAACTTTCTGTTCTATCTCTGTCTATATTTTGCCTTCCTGTCCGAGTTTTAAACTTCACTCTTCCTCCTTCGTCCCTTTTCCTATTCCTGTGCCTTACCCCTTCCCTCCCTCGTCCCACCAGTCGTTTTCCTCATCCACCTCCCTCTGTTTATCCCCATCCCTTCCCCTTCCTCTTCCGATGCTTTGTTACCACACCTTTTCACCATCACACACAAGACCGTTGTTGCTGCCAGAGTTCTACTTCCATATCCTCACAAGATTTTAGAACCTATCAATAGACTTCTCCGCCCTCCTTAACATCCGTTCTTTCCACCCCAAACATCACAACCTAAAAGATGCATGGCCCTGCACCCCACCCATCAGCTACTACCAACTCAAATGCGCTGAGTGCCGCATTCATTGTTCTAACTTCGAGTTGACTTCATTGGCACCCTTTCGTTACAACTTTTCCAACACATCCAAGCGCCATGATAACACCGTCCGGACTTACGGCAATTCCAGTTCAATAGCCAGAGACCACACAATCCTTGTCTTCATTAATGCACACACTCTGAACTCCTTTACATTTTCCAGGATTCGAAAACAGCTCGAGAAATTTGAAAGTGTCAACTAGAGGTCGTGTATGATAAATAATTAATTTAGACCTTGATTACTTCTGCTGGCGCAAATGGTTACCCATACTCAAAAAAATTCAACTTTCCAGCCAGCACTCCACAGCCTCAGTATGGCGTCATTCCGTTTCCAACATGGCGGGATTCCATCGATTCTCAGTTGTGCTGCTGACACCGTCTTCTTTTTGGTTCTTTGTGGTTATGATGAAGACTCTTGCTACAGAGTCGAAATATCAAGCATTTAGTCTATCCAAGTAGTGGCAAGTAAGTGTTGTGCTTTTTCTTCTGGTAGAGTGCCAGAATGCATGTCGCCATTTTTGCAATAAGAAATTTGAATTAGTTTTGCAGTTTTTTCTTGTAAATTTCCTTAACTGATTAAACCAATTTTTTGTTGAAGTTTAAAATGCTTGAATCCACGTTTCACGGTTTTTAAAAATTTCCCTCTGACAAGAAAATTTATTCGAAGCAAAACAATCTGCATTAAAGACTGGTCTTTTGAGGATGCAAGATGCACTAATCTCACAAATCCTCACAAGGTCAGTCTTTAATGCAGACTGTTTGCTTCGTTTAAAGTTTAAATTGAAATTTATTCTTTATTTACAATTTATTCTTTTTAAGTTCAAAAGGGGTAAACCAACTCTTCCGCCCACATTAGTGTTTAGAAAGGAAATCGGGATGGCACAAGCGGAAAACGAAAAACTTTATCCGTCCTTGTCGCTGTGTCGTCTTGTTTCCCTGCCCTCACTAGCTACGAAGTAAACACAGGGTTCGTTTGTTTGTTTCTTTTTTTGTATTGACGTGGGTCTGTCTTTCAGCTGGAGTTCATATTCAGTCGTCTTTCATAGGTCTTTCATGTGGTGTGGTCAAAGCGTCTCGTCCGGGGTATGTCACAAATAATAGCTGGAGATTAATGCTAAGGATACATCTATGAAATAGGAAGCTTGTGAAATTGTTAAAAACGACCCTTCCTCGATATTGAAGGAAAGCACACTATGCTGAACGATCAAGGCTTGTCTAGCAATACTGCTAAACGTGGTCTTAGGGGAGATGTCGCGACATCTATTTATACAGCTAGTGACAATTTTTAAGATAATACTTTTTAAAGATACATGCATCCCTGTTGGCTTTCCTGTATGACTCAGTTTTGCAGCATTAGTTCAAACGTATGTAAACGTTGCCAACACATTCATTTTTCTTGTTTTTTCTTTCGTGCGAGATGATTTTGCGACATTAACGCTAACCTGTGTAAATGTTGCAAACGCTATTCTCAACGGGTCGCACGATATACCGGAAGGATTTATGTCCCTTTAAACTATACACATTATTTACTTGAATATTTTAATTAGCTTTAAAACCAATTTTAAGTAACTTTCGGTTTGTCACTTGTCACTCACAAAGTTTTAAAGTCAAGTGTGAATAGACCAACATTTTCACGTAGCCAGAAAGTGTTTTTAAGGAAAAGAGCGACGGTATCTCAGTTGGCATTCTTTTGGAGTGAAACCTTAGAGCAATCACGTCACTTCGTTACGGGAGGAGCATATTCCTGTGGAAAGCAACACTCGGCAAGCGTTATATCACGAGGGCACGAGTCTGGAGGGCAAATGGGAACAAACATGTGTCGTTACTACGGTGGCT
>JAHWFP010052009.1:0-11924 GCA_023313725.1 Lithobius niger | reverse complement strand
TTGCCCCTTAGGTCTTTGGTCTTTGGTCTTCTTAGGAAAGTAAATCTGGTGTTCAATAGAGGGCACCACTCTTATTCTCACTGTGGCTACAATGCCTGTTTGTTGCAGTGTTTGTTAGGTTGCTAAAAGTTAATTAAGTGGTTCTCGGGAACGCACGCATGTGTTTTTTTCTCAGCGCATGAAACATTTTTATGACATTGTCTAAAAAAAATCCGATCGAGCATCAGCACTTTCATCAAACATTTCCTGGAGCGGATGACGACATCAGTTCTTTGCTTCATTCACATGATCTCCTCGTAATGAATGTAATGGTCGTTCAGATGTCACAACTCTGAAAACTTGGATGTAAAGAATGACTTTTATCAAATGTGCAGCTTTTGCACGATCACCCTGGAATTCAAACACAGATAATGAACTCGACGACAAAATTTAAGCTACTGATATTTTTGTTTGGTAAAAAAAAAATAAGTCAACGCCCGAGGCTGAATAATCACGAATAAAACGTAAAAAAAAAAAAACACCGCCAGCTCGAGTCATTTTTTTAGTACTTTTCCCGAGAACTCTTAATGAATTTTTAGCGGCCTTATCAACCAACTTTGAAAAATGCCATCTAAAAGTTTACATTTAAGCTTATTATATTTAGTTGCTAGTAAAGCATGTATAGGTTATTTATTTAAAAGTCTAGGATTTAAGACTATTAAATTAACATCCATTTCTTCAGTAAATATAGATATAGAGTTTGAAAAAGGTACAACGCTGCCCTGCATAAAGTAAATAGGCACACGTTTATATTTGTTTTGTAGTTTTGTAATGTTTGTAGTTTTCATTGAATGTATTAGCAGTTTTCATTAAATCTTCTTCTTCTAAGGTCTTTATTAGTTGCTCATCAATGTTATATTCATGTCTACCAGTTATCTCATTTATTTAGCGACACATATTTAGTTTAGCCTTGTTTTTATGAATGACATTTTTCACAAAACGCTGTTTGTCCTAAATTACTTATTTTCAAATTTCGTTTTTGAGCCGTTTGTATTTTTCCAGTAATTTACCATCAACTTCTTTTCTTTTCTAATTCGAGCCCAAAGCTTACTTTTTTTAAGAATTAGTATTAAACTTTTTGTGGTAATCCATTTTGTTGTTGCCATTTTTAAATTTTAAATTTGTATTTACTTGCTCTGTTTTGGTATTGGATTTATAAACTTCATCAATTCGTTTTTTGATCACATCATACATTTCAGTAGAAGCTTTAAAAAATTTACTATGATCTCAGTTTATTTTCTCCAAATCCTAAACAATTTTGACATCGTCAGTCACAGTAATCTGAGTAGCATTATCGATTTTATCATGTTTGTTACAATAATTAGCAAATCCGCTATAGATAATGTTTCCGGTAAAGTAATGATCAGCAAAAATAAATGCAACTACTGCAAGTGCAAAAAAATACAAAAAAAAAAACATTGTCAGAAAAATCGCGTCAGGATGCTGCTTACATATGCCACCACTGTTTATCAACGTGCAACCAAGCGGCGCAGCCGTCATCTTGCTCACGCCATCTTATAGATAACAAGAATTTTAAATAAACAGCAGAAACTCCGCCCATTTGTAACACAGATAACTGACGTCATGTTCCCATCTGACTCTCTGCAAATGCATAGAAAGTATGTTAGTGGAAGGAAATTACCATAGTAACTAGTACATGATACACACCAAAAATCAGAAATGCTGAATGTGATCAGTTAATGTTGGTATAATCATAGGAAATACGAAATTATGCGTAAAAAATAATTCCGGAATAGCCAATCACTACGTCTGTGATTCTATATGCAATTGGTTTTTAGGGAGGACGTCAAGTCTTATCTATTCCATTAACATGGAATGGGTAGGTCTACTGTCAGCAACCTTTATCTATGCGATAAGCTTAGGTCGGGGGACAGAACTTGCTCTAAGTAGTGTCTCATGGGTGTGTGGCTTAGTGAGTCTGCGATGTTACGTTCGAACTATTGAGGCAAAACTTACGCAATCCTTGGCTGTTTCGGAGGGGCCACTAGAGCTAGAGGAATCCAGTAGGGATTTTGGAAATAGCAGCCATTTTTTTTTTCTGCTTGTGTTTTTTTCGCGCTTGTGTTTTATAACTGCAAACAACCCAATTACAAATCCTATTTGAGCGTAAAAATTTTTAAGGAAAATTTATGGTCTTCTTTCCTAGTATTCGAAAACAAAATTATGCATTAGTCGCAGGTTACCATTGTATGAAACGTCGCGGCATACTATGCAGAAAAATTGAAGGCTGAATATTACTTGAAAACGGCCCTTCAGGATCACAACTATGTTAACTTTGGAACTAAAAGTAGAATGGCAATGTAAATTAGAAAGTTGCATATAACCATAAACAAATGCCAAAGCAGAAAACAGAATTAAATTCGAAGCAGAATTGTATGATTTACAGGTAATCGAAGTTAATGGCAAAATCTGCACTGTAGTGTGATAGTGGCCACTTTGCTGCGTGCTACTTGTGCACGGCAGTGCAGTTTTTACCACTAACTTTGATTGCCTGCAAATCCTATGTAGTCCGGCAGCCGGCGCAAAAACCCAAATGAATAGTCTGCACAAAATGTTTATGCGCAGAGATGTTCTACAATATGTCCGTACTCCAAAACATAATGATGCCACCTTTGCCACCCTTGAGGAATTCAAGATGGCGTCCAAAAAAAATCCTTCTTGCCAAAATTCGTTATTTAAGTTATTTTAGCCCGTTAACATAATTCCTGACTTTAAACAGCTGCAGTACCCGTTCTAATTCGGATAAATAGATGTGATTAGGCTTAGATGAAGGATGAAGATGTATATTTTCCAACAAGGGTAATTAAAGTGATTTATATTAATTAGGAGCTAAATTACGGCAGTTTACATACGTTGTAGCACTGTGCTTTTCGCTCTATTTTACCACATGTTTCATCTTTAAACTGCTGCACCACCGTTCTAACTCGTATAAATGGACGTGATTAGGGTTAGATGAAAGATGAAGATGTATATTTTCTAACAAGGGTATTTAAAGCGATTTATATTAATCGGCAGTTTATGGCATTTACGGCAGTTTACGGCAGTTTACCTACGTAGTAGCGCTGTACTTTTCGCTGTAATTTACCACATGTTCCGTCTTTAAACAGCTGCAGTACCCGTTCTAAGTCGGATAAAGGGCCATGATTAGGCTTCGATGAACGATGAAGATGTATATTCTCCAACAAGGGCAATTAAAACGATTTATATTAATTATAAGCTATGCTAAAGCAGTTTAAAGATGGAACTTGTGGTAAAATAGCGCAAAATGCACAGTGTTACACTACAAAAACTATCATAGCGTAGCTATTAATTGATATAAATAATTTTAATTGCCCTTGTTGGAATTCGTCTAAGCCTAATCACGTCGATTTATCCAAATTAGAACGAGTGGTGCAGCAGTTTAAAGATGAAACATGTGGTAAAATAGCGCGAAGAGCACAGCGCTACAACGTAGGTAAACTGCTCCTAATTTATATAAATCATTTAAATTACCCTTGTTGGAAAATACACATCTTCATCTTTCATCTAACCCTAATCATGTCCATTTTACCGTATTAGAACGGGTGGTGCAGCAGTTTAAAGATGGAACATGTGGTAAAATTGAGCGAAAAGCACAGTGCTACAACGTATGTAAACTACCGTAGCTTAGCTTCTAATTAATATAAATTGCTTTGATTACCCTTGTTAGAAAATATACATCTTCATCTTTCGTCTAATCTTAATCACGTCTATTTATCCGAATTAGAACGGGTACTGCAGCTGTCTGAAGTAAGGATTTGTATATATGTAACATGCGTTAACGACCTAAAATAACTTAAACAACGAATTTCGGCAAGAAGGATTAATTTTATCAAAAATATGAATAGAACTTTTTTTTAAGAAAATTTTATTCTAAACGTAATATGTTACCGGTTAATTTTCAAGCTGATGAACGGTTTAGACGCTAGAAACAAAAAAACCGTTTTGTTGTCGCCATTGTGGACGTCATCTGGAATTCCCCCAGGGTGCCAAGGTGGCAGCATTATGTTTTGGAGTAGGAACATATTGTAGAACATCGAAGCGCAGAAACATTTTATGCCGACAGTTTTTTTTAGGTTAGGCCAAAAATCAGCATTTGGCAACTGGACCAATGAATTTCGTTCCGTTTTTAACAGCTTTTGCATGCACAAAGCAGCTATTGAGAAAGAGTCGGATGAGACAGGGGGCTCGCGTCGTGACGTCACTAGGACTATATCACGTCCCACTCGAGTCTTTTATTTGAACGGGTCATGCGTATCACTTATTAGCGTCAGGCCGAAAGTGCCTTAATATCAGTTGATAAACCTAAATTTTGGGGGGGTTAAAATTGGTTTCTATCGTCTATACGAAAATTTATACTACCTGTTAATTAAAATGCATTCAGTTCCTGAGTGCTCTTTATGACTTGGGGTTTTTCGCTCTCCTGATCCGCCCAGTGCGCAACCCCTTTGCGCATGAGTCACCATGCGCAGGCCTCCTATAAAAGCAGATCGCTCGCCCATGGCGGCCATCTCTTTTCCTCTCGATATGTCAACCATGATGGTGGCTCAAGAAGGGAGGTAGGATGGGTATTTACAGGTAGTATAAATTTTCGTATAGACGATAGAAACCAATTTTAACCCCCCCCCAAATTTAGGTTTCTAATCGTCGGTAGAAAATTTCTACTACCTGTAAATTAAAATGCATTTACAGTACACTTCGTCAGTATAGGTGGCGGGCACCATCATGGCGAGTTACCCCGGGTTGCGGACTGGTTCCCCAAAAAAGTTTAACAAAACTTCGCACTTTATTGAAAAATATAACAGAAACAGGAATTTAGATATCTTTCGTAGGATTTGGTGGCCCTGAAAAGGGCCGTTTGTGAATGATGGGTCTTGCTTCCGTCTTCTGGAAGTCGGGAACGGGAAGATCTTGCTTCCGTCTTCTGGAGGTCTTCGTTTCTGTGTTAGTGCTTAAGGGGGTTGGACTATGCATCTGGCTGTTACGATTGATCCCAGACGATATAGCCCATCTTCTTGCCTTGACATGTCACGGAGGTAGTGATTTGTGAAGACGGTTTGGCTCCTCCATGATGTGGCTTGCAGAATTTCGGAAATGGAGACTTGATTGTGGAAAGCCCATGAAGTTGAGAGTGCCCGGAGTTCGTGTGCGGTTGCCTTGATGTTGTTATCGGTGCAGCTGATGTTCGGATCGTCGTATGCCCTGTTAATGACAGTTCTGATCCAGTTGGCAATCATGGGAGCAGAAGTCACGTTCGTTCCTTTGGTGAAGGGAAGGAAGAGTCGAGTGCGTCCCCTTCGGCATTCGGGGTCACTTGCGCGTTTAATGTAGTATCGAAGCGCACGGACGGGACATAGGGTTCGTTCGGGTTCTTCATCATAGATGTTCGTGAGGGCTGGTATGATGATAGGTTTGGACGGTTCGCATGGTTTTTGAGTTTTGGCTCCGAAATCAGGACGAGGCCTCAAATGAATGAATTTGCAATTGTCGAAAAAGAAACAGTGAGCAGGGTCGTTCGACAGGGCTTGCATTTCGCTGCTGCGAAGGCTTGCTGCCAGAGAGGTGAGAAAAACTGTCTTCCTCGTGAGATGGTTAATGTGGCAAGTTTGGATCGGTTCGTATGGATCTTTGGTCAGAGAGTCCAAGACAAGGGGAGGGTCCCATTTCGGGAACTCATGATGGATAGATGGTCTTTCAATTTCGAAGGATTTCAAGAGATGAAATGCGGTAATCTTCGAGGAGGTGTTTGTTTCCGGTGGCTTTGAAGACGGTATTCAGGGTGGAAAGGTAGACTAGAATGGTTGAGCCTTTTAGTCCATCTTTGAAAAGATCGGTGAAGAAGACTAGCAGCTCTCGAATAGGGGGGTTGATTGGATTAACCTTTTTTTGCTTACACCAATGAAACCATCGTTGCCAGTGGCTGTTGTACATTTTGTTAGTTGAGTCTCGAAGGGCCTTGCTGGCGATGCGAGCGGCTTGTTCTTCAAAAATTCCAGCCTCTTTAATGAGTTGGATGATAGTAGCCACCCGTGCAGATGTAATATGTTGGAGTTCGGGTGGAACTTGGTCCCCTTCTGTTGGGATAAGAGATCCGGAAGGTTTGGCAATTCTCTTGGTGTGTCAACGAGAAGGTTGAGTAGTCGAGGGAACCATGGGGCAGCAGGCCAGTTTGGTGCTATGAGAAGAAACAGACCCTGAATTTGCTCGATCTTCGTTAGGACAGATGGGAGAAGTCTGAATGGAGGGAACAGGTAGGCGTAGAGGTTGTCCCAGGGAAAGGTCAGGGCATCGACTGCACAGGCCAGATCGTCCGGAATTGGGCTCACGAATTGGGAAGTCTGGCATTGTACCTCGTGGCGAAGAGGTCGATCATGGGTTTCCCCCAGATGATAAGGAGAGATTCGCAAATTGATGTCTTGAGGGACCATTCCCCTGATGGTGGTTTCTTCCGGGATAGTGCGTCCGCTATCACATTTCGGTTGCCTGGGATGTGGAGCGGTTGGAGAGTTGTGTCGAGCTTCAGGCATAGGTTGAATATTTCGGAGGTGATCTGATAAAGGGTCCGGGAACGTGTTCCTCCTTTGCTTATGTAGGCGACTGCAGTAGTGTTGTCTGATTGGATTTGAACGATCTTGCCTGTTACCAGGTGACGGAAATGACGAAGAGCATTGTAGATTGCCTTCAGTTCGAGAACGTTGATATGCTTGGTAGTGTTGGGAGGCCAGGTTCCGTTTACTTCGTTGTCCATTATGTGAGCACCCCATCCAGTTAGAGATGCATCGGTTAGGAGTAGGAGGACCGGAGGGGGTTCGTGAAGAGGCATAGTCTTGGATAGATTTGCGGTGTTCATCTACCAGTGAAGGCATTCCCATGGGAAGTGGGGATCGGATGGTTTTGACAACTTGGATGATGGAATATGGTTGCTCCAATGATCGATGCGGAAATGGTGGAGTGGTCGAGTCATCCAACGACCGTAGGGAAGAAGATCTGCCATTGAATCCATTTTGCTTATGAGGGAGTTCAGGGATGTCAGTGAGTGATTTGTGGACTGGGAAAAGGAGAGGCAGTGGTCTAGTAGGTCGGTTTTCCTCTCCACTGATGGCATGACGGTGGTAGACCGAAGGTTGAAATCCACACCGAGGAAGATGAAGGTTTGTGCAGGTTGGAGTCGTGATTTCTCCCAGTTGACGCCCAGACTAAGGTTGTGAAGAAGCCGGATGGTGAAGAAGGTGTCTTGCCCGAGTTGGCGGGGACAGATGTTGTTTAGGAGCCAATCGTCGAGGAAGGCGTTGGCTCCAATCTGGAGACGGTGAAGGGGGCTCAAAATGGGCTTCATGACGAGAGTAAAGATGCGTGGAGCAGTGTTGAGGCCGAATGGGAGAGTTTGGAATTCGAAAATCTTCCCTTGGTAGATAAACCGGAAGTAGTGGAGGTACGTCTTGTGAAGAGGGTTGTGGAGATATGCATCTTCGAGGTCGATCGAGATCGTCCATTCCAGGGGTTTTAGGGAGAGGCGAATGGATTGAAGGGTCTCCATTTTGAAGTGTTCGTTGTTCATGTAGCGATTCAGTGGTTTTAGGTTGAAAATCATTCTCTCTCCACCGGACTTCTTTGGTCTTAGGAAGATGAAGCTGTAGAAGCCAGGCTTGGAATGGTCGGGACAGAGGCGGATTGCGTTTTTGGCTAGAAGGGCGGCTACTTCTTTGGAGAGAGCGGGTGAAGCCTTGGTTGCGAGCTCCCAAGGAGGGGTGAATGCCATCGGAGGTCTTGAATTGAAGGATGGTTGAAAGCCATGGGATACGATTGATAAGATGACTTTGTCGGTTGTGATGTGATGCCATGCCGATATGAAGTGACTGATTCGGCCGCCTACAGGGAGAGCGTGGGCATAGTCACTTGCGGTGAAAGGATTTCCGACTGGAAGCAGAGGAGTACTTGCTGCGGTTGTCGGGGGGTGGAGCTTCTTCTGAATTTGTTGTTGTTGCGTGAGTTGTTGTGGGTGTTCCCTCGAAAGGACTGATTCCGGCAGGGAGAAGGTTTCCTCTTGTCATGGGACGACCGGTCATTGGACGTTGGAGGAGGTGGTGGTTTGGGATGAGAGGTGTGGCCTTGGAAGGGTTTTCGAAAAAGCTGGTTGTTCGGTGGTTTGAACGATTTCATAGGTTTGCAAGCGATGTCCAAATGAGGGGCAAGAGTCGGGATGCGGCCTCTGAAGAGTGTGTCCGTCTCATGAAGAGGTTAGTTGCGGAGGATGTGTTTGGTAGACGCATTCAGGTTCGATGTGGCGATGTCCCTCAGTAGGAGGGTCGAGTTGAACAGAGCCTTGGTGAACCAGTTGAAGGAGTGATACGAGGCGAAGGACATCTTCTTAAAAAGTTCGGAAATAAGGAAGTGGAGATACTTGACGTTCTTTTGGCTAGATTCACGGGGGAGCCTTTCGCAGCTTGGAGGGGCGTTGATAGCCGTGGCGAGGACGTCGGCTTGAGAGTTGGCGCGGAGGCCTAGACGGAGTATCTTGTCATTCTCATGGAGTACGGCAGTGGGCACCTCGGTGCGACGGGGGATGTAGAGGGCAGTGCCGAAATCCATTTTTGCTTCGGTTAACAGAAACTCAGATTGTTGGTAGGTTTCAAAAAGGCGAGGGTTGGCCGCGCCGTCACCAGTCGCTCTGAAGAACCAGGATTCACGGCCTGGACGAGGGGGCGGTGGATCCTGGTCGAGTTCATGGGGTTGACCATTCCCGAGGAGGGATCCCCCAGTTCTGAGGAGTGTCGTGAGTAAGGCAGTGGATTGTCCGATCTTTGCTTTTTCACGATTATTTTTGTCCCGAAGGCCATAGCCGAAACCCGTTGAAAGGCCCCTGTTCTTGGGTTTAGGAGCGGAGGAGTTCGGTTTGTAGAGATAGCCGTCAGGGATAATGGCTTCTACCGCTTTGAGAAGGTCGAACAGGGGGATGGCAGTTGGATCATCGTCGGCTTGAAGGGAATCTTCATAAGGGTCAAGCGGGGGCTGAGCGAAGTTAACTCGATGCGGAGCTTGCCGCCCAAAACAGAAGCCGAGTCGAGATCATCTTCCGTGTTGAGGATACGGGAAAGGAGTTGCTGGAGGTCCGCTGCAGAAATGTTTGGGCGGTGTTTCTTTGAGGGTGCATGGGCGTAAGGTTGCTTCCGTTTGCGAGCATCGGTGTCGGAAGATGCAATCCAGTCTTGGACGTACGAAGTGGCCTTTGAAGGGGGCTTCTCCGTCGAGGAGCGGTTCTTGTAAGAGAATTCCTTGATGGAGCGGTCCATGAGGCAGTGAATTTCTTGCATTGACAAGCGATCCGTCTCAGGTTCAGGATGTGAGGCCAATGATAAGTCGAGGGGCGGGACATCATGTTGCTGTAGAGCGAGAGATGCCGAGGTTGATGGCGGCTGTTGGGCGCAGGGCAACGGCGAAGCCGAATGGTCTTGGGTTAAAGAGGCCGTGGGTCTGGTTGGAGACGGCAAAGGCGAGATGCTGGGGTCAGGTGGAGGGCTTGACGGAGGAGAATCCATGATGTGTCGGCGTGATGATCACGTAATGAACGGGAGTGGCAATGACGAACGAGCGGCGAACGGGAACGTCGAGCGATGAACGGGATGCAAATGACGAACGATGAACGGGCTGTTAAAGGCGAACGACGAACGGGCTGTGAATGATGAACGGCGAACGACGAACGGGTTGTGAATGACGAACGGCGAACGACGAACGAGAACGAGGCGTTGAAAGACGAGCGGCTGGCAAGCGAGACGTTAACTCTCAGGCCGAGAAGTGCGAATGATGAACGGGCTGCGAACGGCGAACGACGAACGACGAACGACGAACGAAGAACGGGCAGTTGAAGGAAGAACAGGCAGCACACGACGAGCGGCAGCAGGCGGCGTCGGATTCCGGCATAGGACATGCGAACGACGAACGGGCTGCTGGTGGCGAACGGGCTGCGGGCGGCGAAAGGGCTGCGGGCGGCGAACGGGATGCGGGCGGTGAACGGGCTGCAGGCGGCGAACGGGCTGCGGAGACGACCGGCGACGGGAACGGAGAGGAGAGCTTCTTTCCAGGCGACGTCTGCGACGAGAGCTTGAGGAAAAGAGATGGCCGCCATGGGCGAGCGATCTGCTTTTATAGGAAGCCTGCGCATGGTGACGCATGCGCAGTGGGGTTGCGCACTGGGCGGATCAGGAGAGCGAAAAACCTCTAGTCATAAAGAGCACTCAGGAACTGAATGCATTTTAATTTACAGGTAGTAGAAATTTTCTACCGACGATTAGAAACCATGATTTTTGATGAGAACACGTGCCAGCAAATTATAGGCTTTGATATTGAACAGTTTATAATTAAATCGTTTGCATATATGAATGGGTCTTTGTATGGGTCCTTGACCACGAATTTTTGCCAATTATGCTTCCGTATGGAAAAGAAGTTGAACCAGATTTTGACTAGTTAGTTTCACGTTTTGAAAACATCGCACGGAAAACGGAGTCCTATCTGTCGTTCTTCTTTGGGAGAACCGATAAACAGTGCTGCATCTAGACTTTGCACAAAATTACCGAAAGTCTCCATACTTTTACCGAGCTTCAATAATTTTTATGTATGACGAATGTTGCTTTAAATATTGCTAACTAATGCGTATGCCAGAGACGTTGTTTTGAGACTGAGCAAACTGCGCTGCTGGTAAATGTTGAAGTGTAAGACAAGTGGCGCCAGGCTGCGGCAGAATTGGACACTCTCCCGCTACTTACAATAACACCACGCGAAATTAGCGATGTCGACATCAGATGTCTCTGCCTGTCACAGCGAATCCAAGCCAAGAGCTGCATCATTCATGACGTGCGTGCGTCTGCTGGGAAGTTGGTTTTGGTGTGCACTTTTCACCAGTTGTCTTTGCCAACAGTCGTCCACTATCGTCGCGTAACAGTGGTGTACAGCCAAAAGAAAAAAGGCTCGTTAGTATTCAAGGTCAAAGTCGAAATGTTGTTCCCTATATCAACAAAATTGTGAAATAATCGTATTGTTGAGAACCTTCACACCTTTTGGGTGAAATCCAGACTTTTTGGAGTTGTTTTCCCAGACAAACCGCTTCGTCCTATCTGGCAACAATACCGATAAAAAAAAAAGTGGCGGCTACTTGCGCTTCGCCGGTAACTGTCCCAGTATTCTACGCATATTGACAATTCGGACAGTTATGTCGAACCATGGACTTTTATACTATCACACTAGGGCTTCCAGCTCTATGGTCTGTGCAGTTATACTTTTCATCTGGCATCTGGTAAGGTGGTGGCGATAGTGGGAGGGTGGGGGGTCGGCCGATTGCCTTGGAGTCTAGACTAGGATCAACGGATTTAAGGGCACATTCTTTTTACCCAAAGCTGTGCCAAAATATTAATTAATATTAATAATGATGTATAATTATATAAAATATTATTGATGTTTTCTATACATTTACATTATGTTTTATAAATCGTAAGTATTTCCGACTGAGGAGGTCCATTTTTCAGAATGAGAATTTTTCTTGGGTGTGATGGGGATGGTGTTTGTTACCCCCCCCCCTCCCCTCAAAAAAAATCGACCGTAGTTAAGAGCGCAATCGGAGCATTGGTTATGATGGCTTCTACGCGTAGCGATGGTGTTCTCCGTTCTTCAACTGCCGCTTTACCTATCCCACCCACTGTTATCCACTATGAGCCGTGAGCTTATGATTTTTTAGCATAAGCAGGTATTGTATTTATTTAAATTCTTGTTAGCTTTGGCTTTGATTTACTGTTCTCTAAAAACTTTATAATTTGCACTGCTAATCTGCAACGTGTAGTTCAAAAGTTAGTATTGTG
>JAHWFP010052008.1:59706-73973 GCA_023313725.1 Lithobius niger | reverse complement strand
CTTATGTAAGGCAACTTCTACAAATTAAATTCAACAACGAAAATTTTTGGTCTTCCACTGAGAGGATCGTATTCTTTCTTTTTTGGAACGTCAGGCATTTAATTTTCCAGTTGCAATGCCCATATTCTAAGATACATTTAAGGAGAAACAACAATAGTGTTTTTTCTCGAAACATTAGAAATTGTCCAGCTACATTGCCCAAATTACAGGAAACTCTTACACTAGCTTAAAGATTGCTATATTTCTAGGCATATGAAGATGGCCTCATTATTCAAGCCACGGAGGTAAAAAAAATGTGAAAATAAAAAACTTTGAAAACTACCAATTGCACCTTGACAACATACAGAAGCGATCAGTCAGGAAGAAGAATTGACGTAGCAGAAAACTGTTAATATTTATGTGAATATTTAATATTTCACGATGTTTAAATGAGAATGCGATAAACGAGAATGCTTGATTTTAAAGTACGTTAGCACAAAGTACACTACTATAAAATGCAATGCATCCTTATAGCTGATAGGGATAGGCCAAGGAATTGTCTGTGACCGAACACGTTGTTTGAAGCCCGTTGTTTTCTAAACTGACGTGGAGCCTTTTTAACCTATAGCAGTTCAAAAGGACGCTAATTCCACTATTTTATTCATGTTCTCGTTTCTTCGCTCGTTCTTTGTTCTCTCCTCCCCTCTCCTCCCAACTCTCTTTCCCCTCTCCTCCGGCCTCTCCTCCCGCTCCCGTGGGGGGGGGGGGGGGGGGGGGGGGTTATTTGGCTCACATGATGTGCTGATATTTCCGCGAACATGAACATGGAAGAATAAGAATATAATGGAAATGACCATTACAACGAGGAGATTATTAGCAGTGAGAGGATTTGAGTCACTGGATGTGCACATTTGCTAGCCAGTGTGCACAAAAATTTTAAGAAACTTAATTCGGTCGAACTAGGCAACGAATTGGTACAAAACTTGTGTTATAACTAGCTACGCTAGCAGATACAAGCAGTATCCCGAATACAATTATCCCGAACCAGTTATGGTATTCAAGGAATAATTAAACTAAACCTGCACTCTAATGCATCATGGCCCAAACTAGTTTGCCAAATTTAAACGTGTTTAGCACAGCTTTCTCACTAGAGAAAGCCCAATCAGCCATTTAATAACTAGTTAGTGACAAAACGTGAACAACAATTCTTCACTGCACACTATCTAACAATCAGTTAAACCACTAACTCAATGCAAGAGGAACTAAATGACTGACCCCTCCTACAAATAAATTTATTAATCCCGGCGCAATCCCCGGTCGAAATCCTACTTCAGTTCGTACTTTACATGGAAATTCCCTCCGCGCCATATAAGATTACTCGAAAGTGTCAGGAAATAAACACGACCATCAACTGAAAGACACGGCGCCTATTGCTTTTCCATATAATATTTTGTTTGGTGAGTTTCAAAATATGTCTTTCTTGTCCTTCATTTATATTTAATTTCCCTGATAAATAAACAAACAGGCTGTAAATAATATGGTTGAAAAGAAAACACAATAGAACGACACCATTACCGGATTTATTTGTCTATTTATCTGATTATTTGAGCCTGTGCGTTTTGTTTATACCATGTCCATTAATGGTACAACATATCCTCTGACTATAGTGGAGTCATGGCTGCCATCATAGTGGGTTCGGAAAATCTTTATAACGGGATTGGACTTAGAGTGATGACTCAGATTGTAGGAGACTCTTGAGTTGGCATCCGGAGTTACAGTCACCTCATATCAAGGAACTATAGAGCAGTGACATTTGCCGCCATATTGGGACCAGTATGGGTTTTGGAGGGCATAACTACAAGGTGCACTACATAAAAAAGGAGGGAAAAACAACGGAAGAGCGGATTACTTAGGCTTAAAATAACGTTGTTTTCTCCAGCAACAAAAATCGCGTATTTTAGGTCTAAGAAATCACTCTTCACAGCATCGGCTTCATTATGACGCCCTTCTGTTTCTCTCCGCAGTGCCCCTTGCAGCTAACCCATTAAGGCTCCAGTAAAGAGTTATATACAGTAATACGACGTCGTGTCAATGCTCTATAGAGCAGCGGCAAGTGACGTCATATTGGCTACAAGAGAGACAGCTGCAAGGGGCACTAGATTGAAATGGAGGGTTAAACAACGGCACTAATGGTCAAGGCAGAGCTTTGAGAGCGGATTTCTTAGGCATAAAAATCGTTGTTTTCTCCAATCCCTTATGCTGCGAGGTTGTAATCGGAAAATAAAGATTCCACTTGCTTAAAAATGTCAGCAACTGCCAACAAATCGACAAAAATCGCGCGTTATAGGCCTAAGAAACCCACTCTTAACAGCATTGTCTTCAGTAAGACGCCCTTCTTTTCTCCCTCCAGTGCCCCTTCCAGCTAACCCAGTTACTGGCTCCACCATAGAGTTGTATACAATAATACTACGTCATGTCACTACCCTGTAAGTGACACTGGTCGAAAGCCCGAATCAAGTTCTGGTCGCAAATGCCAGGTGAACTACGGGCTCCGCTAACTATGCAGCATTACAAAATTAAAGACCAATGCAAGTCTTTCCCTTCCTATGCCCAGAATACCCCCAAATCTCCTCAAATTCCATTAGTTAGCATCACAGAATTGTACTTAATTCTTAACTTTTAAACTTTTAAAACGAAGCAAGCAGTCTGCATTAAAGATTGGCCTTGTGAGGAAACAAGATACACTACTCTGAGAAACAAAGAAAAGACAACTGCCCCGACTGGGACTCGAACCCAGGACTTCCCGTTTACTAGCCGGACGCTCTAACCACTGTCCTGCCGGGGCGGGTTCTGGCTACAGGCTCCAGCCGAGCTAAGTAGCTGTTCACTCTTTCTCAGTGGTGACTATAGGGAATGGTCACGCAGTGGTAGCGCAGTGGTTCGAGCTCCCGGCTAGTCCTGGGTTCGAGTCCCAGTCGGGGCAGTTGTCTTTTCTTTCTTTCCTAGTGTATTGTGTATCCCCACAAGGCCAGTCTTTAATGCAGACTACTTGCTTCGTTTACCCTTTACCTCGTGATGTCTTCTTTATTTAACTTTTTAGTTTTGTTCCTTGACATTGAAATGTGATTTTTCCCTCGCATTTTCGAGCACTTGACAACGGGATGCATTCAATCCCGAAACGTTGTGTGACAGTTGTGAAATTTTAGTAGGCTTTGTTCTTTTTAAATCCTCCTATTTCTTTCAGCTAAGATACTAAGATGCAAAAATTATACAACAGACATTTTACATTGCAAATATTTCTCTTGAACTGGTATTTTTTGTGAATGCTGCATCTGTATTTTAAAACAGAAATTGTAATTTTAGTGCTCCTTTTAAATCGTCATTCTTTGTGAATACTGCATCTGTACGGGTCAAGGAATTATCTGTAACACGTTGTTTGAAACCTATTGTTATCTAAACTGACGTGGAACCTTTTTAACCTATAGCAGTTGAAAAGGACGCTAATTCGACTATTTTTTTTCATGCTGTCGTTTCTTCGCCCTTTTTTCGTCCTCTTCTCCCCCTCGCCTCCCTACTCTCTTTCACCTCCCTTCCCTTCTTAACCGTGGGAGGAGGGAGGGAAGGGGAGTGGTTTGATTCACATGATGTGCTGATATTTCCGCCAGCTCGAATATATGAACATGGAAGAATAAGAATAGAATGGAAGTGACCATTAGAAAGTGCGGATTATTAGCAGTGGGGGGAGGGGGGGAGGGGATTGAGTCACTGGATGCGCTGATTGAGTGAGCCAAGCGAACGAAATCAGCATTTGCTATCCAGTATGCACAACAATTTGAAGAAACTTAATTCGGTCGAACGACATACGTGTGAGCTGCCATACGTCGCCATTGTTATAAATCGTGCATTCAACACCACTTGGCTTCAGCTAGTTACTCCATAATGAAGTTGGATGATGCTGTTTTTCGAGTTTTGGCTACGACCACGATATAGCGGGTTTGACAAATCTTTGTTACGGCACTTGAGGGATGACTGAGATGGTAGGAGAGTCTTGAGTTGTGTCATCAGTCCCAGTCACGTCATCTTAATGAAATATAATTCCATAACTGATGACGCTGTTTCTAGTGCATGATTCGCTGTTGTGCCATTGTGTGTCATTTTCACATTACAATTTCTCTGAATTGTCATTGGAACGATAAAAGGTATCAAGCTAATGAAGTCAGATTAGTTCTGATCGTTAAAAGTCAATTTTTCCAAAGCTCCTTGTCCATAATTGTTCGTTTTCGAGCATAATTTTGTAAATAAAGCATGTGCAAAATCGCAAATGAAGCGGATAACGGGTTCAACAGTTATGGTGTGAACAGATAACTTTACGATACTGTTGTCTCACCATGAGTTACTAAAATGTTTTACTGAAACGTTTTAAAAATTGGCATCGTTGCATGAAAATATTGTTCGCTGGGTATTAATGTTGTATTTCTTGCTGAAGTCCGTGGTACTCATGGGTGGTGTTGGATGCACCGTTTGCAACACTGGTACTGGTTGGTTGCCCATGTTTTTGTCCATGTTTGACCAAATTGAGTTTCGTCAATCAAATTTTTGCTTCGATCGCTCCATCAGCAACCCTAGGCACGACGTAAAGCTGGACGCCCCTTATCCGGATTCGGTCTCCAGGAACTGGAAAATATTTCTATGTAAAATAAATCTACTTTTTGTAGAACAAAGTTGAAACCTTTAGTCCAGCGGCTTCGGCATTTTTCTTTTCTGGGAGAGGTAGAAAGTAAATCTCTGGCACATCACTGCCTCATTATTGGGTTTTTTTCTCTCACTTATATAGGTTGTATTGTTTCCAACCACTTTGCAAGATACCAACGATAAACCTCGGTAATTGGAATTTTAGTTTTAGTTTTTACTTTGTTATTTTGGTTTGCTGTAGTTTATTGTTTCTGAGTTATTGATTCTTGCCTTTCTTGTCTTTTGGAACAGTGTTTTTAGTAGAGGAGTATAGCGTAAGTTAGTGTAGAGCGTACCGAGTTGTGTCTATTTGGCTCTCGTAGAGTAGGAAATAAAATAAGCCTCGCGTTTCCACTGTTGCTGTTGACTTTGAAACAGCTGAAAGCTCGCATCTACAAAATAAATAAGCCATTCTATCATTTCAGGTTGCCAATTTCGAGGTAACAACGTACCATAGTTTACTTTAAAACTATACGCGTTTAGCTGAAACACGGGTTCTTTCATTTTTATCCATTAATCAGCGGTTTAGACGAAAGTTTGAATCCATAGCTCGTGGACCATGAATTGTAAGGCACCGTAGCTATGATACAATACATGCACAAACACGTGCACGAAGAATGAAAAGCGATTAAAGTGATTGTTAGATACTAACTTAAAATTGCTTCAGTCTTTAGTTTTGAGTTGCAGAGATCTTATTACGTAGAGATTATTAGTTTGTAGAGATAGTAATTGTTGACCCACAAAAGACGCCACATCTCGTTTAAACACGTAACTAAAATAAAAATCAATAGAACACCCAAAAATAATTCTCATTAGAAAAGGAGAAAACACTTAGTTTTTTAATGTTTTATTATTCCAGGTAATAAAACATTGCCTACAAGGCAGATCAATACAGATCAGAGCAGATCCTACAGTCCGGATCAAATTAGAGTTCAAAGCTTCAAAAATGTTAATGCCAAACCAAAGAAGGAATTGTATATGGCTTTGTTTCGTTAGATTCGGTTTTCAAGTAATGTATTTTTGATGTTCGTAAACTTAAAAGTCAATTAGCTTGGAATTAAAGAGAATCAGACACACACACACAGCCAAGTACAGATACACCCTGTTGATGATAAAGTAATTTTTTCAGCGATGAGTTTTAGCCAATTAACATTAATAAGACGCATGCAGACACCAATCGTTAGCTTACGTACTGTGTTCAAAATTAAACACAGTAATATACATTTGAATACAGCAGTAAGATTTCACATGAATTAAACACATCGGCAACTTTGTGTGTTCTATTCCGGTATTGACTTCCGTTCAAAAAAACCATACCTTAAACAGAAACATGGTTCTTATTTGTTTTCTAACCATTTAATTATTGAGCATACAAAAGATGCCAAATATCGTTTATAAATTGAAGACTCGTAAGGATTGCAACTATTTACTGTCTAGAAGAAGGTCTACCGAAGCTAAAGGATAGGGACTCACCGATTCTGGAAATCAATAGTTGACATCTGTCGATTGTTCCGTAAAGTGAGTGGGAGGGTTAATCAGGTTTAATGCCATGTCGACAGCTAGGTCATTAGTGCCAACCTCAGTCACAGTGCAGTGGCTCACGTTGCCACTGTGCCACACGTTACAGAGATGTTAACCAAACCCCAAATCTGATCTTATCGTTTAATCTGTACCTCCCAAAAATCGAAAAAACTCCGCACAAGAGGACCGAATAATTGCCCAATTGGCGCCTCACGGAAGGTAAAAACGGCGATGAACATCATCAAGATAGTGATAATTGACAAGAACGTGACGGACCTTAAGTAGCCGGCGACACCAATGACATTCAGGAGGGATAACCCCCCCTCAAAAGGAAGCAATGAGTAAGGTTGATGTGACCAATGTGCAAATGGGCTAACACCCCCTCTTCATGGCGACTGCAGCTACAAGCCAAGTCCCAATTCCGGAGAACTGTATTTAGTAGCCCACAAATTATTGCCATCTAGACTTGCCAAGCAGCCAGCAATCTCAGACATAGAGCTGGAAAGGCGTATCAGGAAACAAGACACAGATCCCTATCAAGGGGACCAACAAAACGGCCCCTTTTGGTGCAGCGTCAGCGTGCTTATTCCCAGCAATCATGACATGACCCGGTATCCAGCATCCAGCACGACATGGCCAGGCAAGCGGAAAAGCAGGGCTTGTATTCACGGTGTCAAGGGGTTCCAAGGATTGTATGTCGCCAAGGACTCCAGGGTGCTCATGGAATAACTCAGTATGACAGAATGTGTGCCTCAAAGATCAAAGATCCATTCAACATTCCGACCGAGTACCAGATGCTTCGCATAAAACACGGAATGACATGATGAAAGGCGATGGGAAACTGTCTCTCCCTCATGCACACAAGCACAAATGCTCCAACTTCTGACTTTGACCCATACGTGAAAACTTGCGGATATCTGGCATACTGATAACACAGCTTCCGGAACTCTTGCAAGTGCCTTGTTGGTGAAGTGATACTTTTTGGGAGGGATGCCAAATAGAATATGAAAATTCTACTTGGAACACACGAAAGGGCCACTGGTATCTCCTCAGGTCTCAAGATACAGGCATTTCAAAGGCTATCTCCCGTCAGGACTGTAGGATCTCAGAAATCACCCTTACCCATCCCGCTTCTGCTGCTCCGCAAGTCTCAAAAACCATGAGCCAAACAGGACTCGATCGCACAACACGCAATTGTACAGCATACCGAGTGGCTAGCTGCTGCTGGCGAAATGCCAAAGGTGGAGATGTTCGAAAAACCCCTGTCGCCAGACGCAGGCTACTGTGGTGCACAGTGGCCAACATTTGGAAAATTGAGTTACTAGCTGAACCATAAACCATTCACCGTATTCAAGTTTGCTGCAAGCAAGGGCTCGGTAGAGGCGCAACTTGGCTGTGCGATCTGCACCCTGTGAAGTGCCTGACAGAACCCATAAGATGCTTAGAGCCCGCAAAGCCTTGTCTTTAAGTTGGCGCAAATTTGGAAGCGAAGACAATCTAGAATCAAACACCAGACCCAGGAAAGGTGCCTGTGGAACCACTGGAATCTATGCCTCTCCCAAGTGCAGCCAAGGATCTGGATACCGTGTTCGTTAAGTGCAAAAGTGGAGACACACATCTGTTTTGTCAGGAAAGAAGGACAAAACAGTGTGTGTATCCATTTACTGATTGCTCAACTCTGGACTTTGTTAACTGCCATCTGCAGCTGTTACTTACAGGGTGTGGGAGGCAGCCTTGCCCTAGTTTCACAGTTTTAATTCTGGTTGTTGTAATTTCCAATTTGTAGCAGGAAAATCACGTTAGACAATTCTGAAAAACATGTTTGTCACAAGCTTTCATTTAGAATGTGTTTTCGTTTATTTTTAGTGTTTTGCTTGTTTCGTAAATTTAATTACCAGATTTAAGAAAACGAGTTCACGGATAAGCAGAAAAAGAATAGTAATAATCGAAATCCATTTAATGAATTATTGTAACTTGAAAAAATATATGTTTGCTGTCATAAATGAAGATGTAATACTGGCTTTAAGGATGTTGGGTGTTATTTCATATTTGACATTTGGTCATAGATATGTCCTTGATATGAATATAAAACTACTCAAGGTTTGTTTGTTGTTGTTGTTATTGTTGTTGTTAAACTTATGGACAGTTGTCCGACAAGTTAATTAAATTGTCTAAATCCTGGCTTTAAAAAAATAATACTAAATCACGACAGGCCCGCAAATGCCACAGAATTATTATAAAATATATTGCTGTTTCCCATAAGCCACCGAAACGTACGACTCTCTCTTCGCTTAGCAGTGTTACACAGTTGAACGAAACGAATGTTTAGCCTAGTTTTATTTCGTAAACTCGGGCTTTCAAGACTACGAGAGGATCCATTTTTGCTTTCAAGACCACGAAGGGATCCATTTCGGCTTTCAAAACCACGAAGGAATCCATTTGGGCTTTCAAAACCACGAAGGGATCCAATTTTGCTTTCAAGACCACGAAGGGATCCATTTGGGCTTTCAAAACCACGAAGGAATCCATTTGGGCTTTCAAAACCACGAAGGGATCCATTTTTGCTTTCAAGACCACGAAGGGATCCATTTGGGCTTTCAAAAAACCACGAAGGAATCTATTTGGGCTTTCAAAACCACGAAGGGATCAATTTGTGCTTTCAAGACCAGAAAAGGATCTGTTAGGTTGAGGTAATTAATTGTACGAGGAGTGACTGGATTTTCTTTAGGGAACGTATGGAAAATCTATTAGATTACAGAAATAGAAATCTTGCTGTTAGATATTGGATAATGAGAATTGTTGTTCTCAATAAGACAGTTGTTCCGACATTTTTTCCCCCATGGCTGCCATTAAGTCAGATAAACCTAACTTTAACACTTCCACCCACAAAAAAAAAGAGCTTTGCAGAATGTAACAAAACAGTGTCATGCAGAAAACAATATTCAATTTACTGGAACGAAGTACCTGTAAAAAAAAAACAATAAGTTCAATCAATATACCAAATCGCTGTTAGTCATATTGAATTAATGGAGACACAATGGCACGAAAAGTGTATGGTCGGGCAGGACCTATGGTCGGTAAGAGATGGAACGAACAACAGAGGCATCTGAGTTGTCATCCAGAGAGTGTTGGTCTAAATTCCGTCTTTCAAAATCCCAACTTTCAAAATTATTGTAAAAATAATGTGAGTATAATACAGGCTACACACTCGCTTCTGTCGGGGCTAAATTTGTCAGCATTCTTCACGTCAAGTCGTCTCCGTCTCCTTCATCCCAATGATGATACATACACCACTTTTCAAGATTTCATATTCACGATTTCAGAACCTGGTACTTCATTTTTATTTTCAACGAAATATCCAGGTTTTCAAGGAGTAGCACGAACCCTAAATTACTTAATCTGTAGGTCTGTACTAAGCACGCTACGAGACTATGGTTTTTACGATTTTTCAGCGAAGTCGTTTAGCCAACCAGAATGCACCAATCTGTCATATCGTGGTCTAAAATAAAAACTGTAAAAACATGTGAATGTAGCAGTAAGGTTTCTCGTGGACTAAACACTACAGGAACACCGCACATATGAAACTTTACAGAAAAGTTTATTTCTCTTCCTTTGCTGTTTTCACTTCGGACCAGTTAAACCTTACCTTAAACACCAATCGAGTTCGTTTTTGTTTTCTATGTAGGGATAAGTTGATGACATATAAGGTAATCTAAAGCTTGAGCTTTTTTGGTGTTTGATTGTCACGGTTGTTCTGTTGTGTTTTTTTTTTTTACTTTTAGCCACGGAATAGGTGAGGTTATCTTGGCCCTCAGTGTAGCTTTTTTTAAAAACAGTTTTTCTGTTACTGTTTGTTTACCTAATTAAACTTGCCTTAATAATTTTTTTTTTATATATTTTCAGATAGTCGTTATGGCTTTCGCTATGCGACCAGTTATGCTACGTCTTTTACTATTGTTAATACTGCAATGTGTTACGGCAGAGGACTGCCTGTCAGAAAACGAATATGATTACGTCATTGGTAAGAATATTTTTTTATGAAACCATAAGGCTAGTAGGGTTTCTGATAAAAACAGACAAAAATTACGAGTGTTGTTATTTTTTTTAGAACAGTCCAAACAACAATTATAAACCAAGAATGTGTTGGAATTTGTTGATTTATTCGAGACAAAAGCTTAATGCAAAAATGTGGCAAGAAGCATTAAATTTTCTCTATAATACTGCGAAATTAATTCAGTTCTGGGAAGTGCCCTGTCGCTATCCTGTGCTGCACTAGAGAACTGGTTTTAGCTTTGTGCTTAAGGTTAGATTTATGGGATTTTAATCTTTAAGCTTCGTAGTTCCTTTTACCCCTCTTTGCTGTCTTGTGCACAGTAAACAAAAGATATGTACAGTTAAAATGCCATAATTTGGTGATTTACGGACTTTGGTCTGCTAAGAACGTGCTTCTTTAAAACTATAGTGTCCGCGGCCAATCTTGAGTTCGCTGCAGATGGAACACAGATAATCGATTGTACGTTTTTAGTAGCAGAGTGCCTTGCTGATATCCAAGATGGTTACAAAAACAATGGCGGCCGTCGATTAAAACCGCCTCCTCCAGAAAGACGTAGCCGATCATAAAATACTTACAGGACTCAAGATATGCCACGCACACAATAATCTAGGCATTCAAGGATAAGAAAAACTTAGAAAGCTTGGTAAAATAAAAATAAAACTATTTCTTTGTTACTACGAGAGAAAAAAAACGTTTTTTTCCCCTTATATTACCAAACTTTCGAAATTCTTCTTATCCTTGAATGCCTAGATTAGTTATAAAGACGCGCGGTTCGAAGCAGAGCAAAGTCCGTCATTTACCAAATTATGGCATTTTAGCTGTACATGTCTTTTGTTTACTGTGAACAAGACACCAGTGAGGGATAAAAGGAATTATGAGGCAATTTCTTTGCAAAAAGAATAAATTCCGATAAATCCAACCTTAAGCACAATGACAAAATTAATTCTCCAGTGCAGCACAGGATAGCGACCGGGCACTTCCCAGAACTGAATTAATTTATTCAGAAACTATCAGCATCCTAGGACAGCGGCCCTTCATTTATAATCATAAAAACCCTATTAATAATCAAACAGCTGAGTACATTTTGACTTTACACAAACTTAAAATAAAAGATATTTTTTCACCGCTTAAGGATGAGTGGTATATGAACCACCTGGCTATCTTCTCTATCCACAGACGGCCTGCTTAGGCAGGTTGGCTGTGGGTTTGGGTCTTCCTGTTGCCCGGTTTTTAAATCGGTCTTAGGAGGTCCTTCTGTTGGTTTGTGTTTCGTTGGTGTTGGTTGGGTTTTGTTTCCTGTGTTTTATTTCCTGTGTGGTAACTTGAGTTTCTACTCCAAAATTGTTTTAATTTTAGTTACGCTTGATAAAGGGTTGCATATAGACCTGAAACGTTGCGAAATATTGTCTACGTGTTGCACCTTTCAGGTTTTTTATTCATTCAAAAAGACAGCAATGTACTGTCAAAGATTTAAATTATACTTGCGGATCCTTCCTTGCTATAGTCTGTTTCATATTTTTTTCTGCAGGAAACTGACTGCATGACACTATGTTTCCTTGCACTACGATGCAAAAACAAGTGGATATCACACTTGCAGACTCCAAACAGTTGCTGTTAGAGTCTATAAGTTTGATATTTACATGTCTTTGCACTCGTTAATGGAAGGAAACGTGGCGTCGTGCTGTCAGTTTCCTGCGAACATAATGTGGAACAGACTATAGAGCAGTTACACGACGTAGTATTATTGTGTATAACTCTATGCTGGAGCCTTAATGGGTTAGCTGCAAGGGGCACTGCCGAGAGAAACAGAAGGGCGTCATACTGAAGCCGATGCTGTGAAGAGTGATTTCTTAGACCTAAATCGCGTGATTTTTGTTGTTGGAGAAAACAACGTTATTTTAAGCCTAAGAAATCCGCTCTTCCGTTGTTTTCCCCTCCATTTTTATGTAGTGAACCTTGTAGTTATGCCCTCCAAAAGCCATACTGGTGCCAATCTGGAGCCAGTATGGCGGCAAATGTCACTTCTCTATATCAGGAAAAAACATCATTTGTAAAAACCACAGGTATCCACAAAATAATCGGATCACGCAGACCAAAGAAGTTTCTCATCCTGTGTCTGTCTCATTCTCTCCACGATAACCTTTGAAGCCGTTGCTCGATTCATTTCCAATTTTAAACATGCATTTTATGCTGTTTGTGGAAGATCGTACACCAATAAAATTTGGCAAAGGGTGTTTCAGGTTGGTTTTGACTATCAGATATACAGTATGTTAAAATCGCTCAGATATACGATTTTTAACAATTTACCAGAAAAAAATTTTAAAAATATCACTCAATTTAATAAATTAAAATTGGTGCCAACAAATTATTATATAAACAATAATTGATGTATTATCAATTATTATATACGTTGCTCCAGAACGACACTGTACTGAAATTGTGGAATCAGGATGAGGATGTTCTTGTATTTTTTTTGTTTGTTTTGTTTATAGTGTAAATATTGTATGACTAGAGGGCACGGGGCCGGTCATGAAAAAAATTTACAGACCCTGTTCCCGCCCCCCTCCTCCCCTGTCCCGCCAACCGTGGACACTGCCTTAGAAACGCTAATTCCCTACTCCCTACTCCTCACTCCCCACTCTCACTCCTCACTCCACTTCCCACTCCCCATTTCCCACTTTCCATTATGTAATTTCAACAAAAAATTCAATGCATTTTAAGCATCATTCCCGGGCACAATGCAGCCGGGACATGTTTACCTGTTTGCCGGGAGCTCAGGTCTAAAAGTCCTCATGTGCGAATTAAATAAGCCATAGCATCGTTTCCAGCTGGCAATTTCATTTTACCCATCAACTATCAACGGTTTGGACGATAGTTTTCAATCCTTAGCACGTGCACCAGGAATTGTTAGGCACCGTAGCAAAGACATTACACGTGCACGAAAACAATGAGAAGCGATTAAAGTCATTGTTGTCCTTCCGGTTTTCCTTTAACTTTCCTTTTCCTTTTATCAGCTCAGCCGGGATCCAGAATTATTATGCAGACTGTTGATTGGTTGATTTTCTATCTAGTATTGAATTCGAAAAAGTTAATGAATAATGAAATTTGAACTATATTGAGCACTAATAAACATGTCAAATGCTTCGTGCTCTCGTATATTTGTTTAAAAAAATATCAAAATTAGTCATGGCTGTGATTAATTTTAATATCTGTTAGTCAAAAACAGCTGAAACACCTCTTGCCAAATTTTATTGACATACGAGAGCACACAAAGAGCGGAAAATCAATAGTGGAAGGCCACTGTGATGCACGTTGTGAATTGCGATACACAATTTGAGCGCTTTACCAACCTTATGAGTCCTGAAACCGTTTTTAAAATATGTTTTCATTTATATTTTTGACGACAAAGTACACCAATATTCGACTGAAGCAAGTGAAAAGGAGCTAGCGTAAATAGGCTGTTAGTGAATTAGCTCACATATTTTATGTTCACCTTAAATTTTTAAAAGACTGGTGAGCTAACAATAAATTCAAATTAGTCGTGACGTAAGAATCCTGTAAGTAACATTCCTTGAAGTTAAGCCCATTTTGTATTGTGACTTGACTTGTACTGAAAATTGGCTTACGAAGATAGCAACCATCTTTCACTGGAATGACGTGACTTTGCCACGTCACGTCATTCCAGTGAACAATATTTCGAGTCATTGAGCATACAATATCCTTAGCCTTAGAGCAACATTTCTAAATCATGGATCACTTCACATTCAATGGTTACAATAAATTCAGGAACTAGAGGATCGCCACTTAGGCTAGCTAACCTTAGCCTTAACCTTAGAGCAACATTTCTACGTCGGGAATCACTCCACATTAAATGGTTACCAAAGATTCTGGAAGTGCAGGGTCGCCACTCCGGGTAGCTTTGGCCTTAACCTTAAAGCAATACTTCTACATCAGGAATCACTTTACATTACAGTAAATGGTT
>JAHWFP010052008.1:36148-49706 GCA_023313725.1 Lithobius niger | reverse complement strand
ACACAATAGGACGACACCATTACCTGATTTATTTGTTTATTTATCTGACTAGTTGAGCCTTTGCGTTTTGTTTATTCCATGTCCATTAATGGTACAACATATCCTCTGACTATAGTGGAGTCATGGCTGCCATCATAGTGGGTTCGGAAAATCTTTATAACGGGATTGGACTTAAAATGATGACTCAGATTGTAGGAGACTCTTGAGTTGGCATCCGGAGTTACAGCCACCTCATCTCAAGGAACTATAGAGCAGTGACATTTGCCGCCATACTGGCACCAGTATGGGTTTTGAAGGGCATAACTACAAGGTGCACTACATAAAAATGGAGGAAAAAACAACGGAAGAGCGGATTTCTTAGGCTTAAAATAACGTTGTTTTCTCCAACAACAAAAATCGCGCATTTTAGGTCTAAAAATCACTCTTCACAGCATCGGCTTCATTATGACGCCCTTCTGTTTCTCTCCGCAGTGCCCCTTGCAGCTAACCCATTAAGGCTTCAGCATAGAGTTATATACAATAATACGACGTCGTGTCAATGCTCTATAGAGCAGCAGCAAGTGATGTCATATTGGCTACAAGAGAGATAGCTGCAATGGGCACTAGATTGAAATGGAGGGTTAAACAACGGCACTTCTAGTCAAGGCAGAGCTTTGAGAGCGGATTTATTAGGCTTAAAAATCGTTGTTTTCTCCAATCCCTTATGATGCGAAGTTGTAATCGGAAAATAAAGATTCCACTTGTTTAAAATGTCAGCAACTGTCAACAAATCGACAAAAATCGCGCGTTATAGGCCTAAGAAACCCACTCTTAACAGCATTGTCTTCAGTAAGACGCCCTTCTTTTCTCCCTCCAGTGCCTCTTCCAACTAACCCAGTTACTGGCTCCACCATAGAGTTATATACAACAATACTGCGTCATGTCACTGCCCTATAAGTGACACTGGTCGAAAGCCCGAATCAAGTTCCGGTCGCAAATGCCAGGTGAACTACGGGCTCCGCTAACTATGCAGCATTACAAAATTAAAGACCAATGCAAGTCTTTCCCTTCCAGAATACCCCCAAATCTCCTCAAATCCCATTAGTTAGCATCACAGAAATTGTACTTAACTCTTAACTTTTAAACTTTTAAAACGAAGCAAGCAGTCTGCATTAAAGATTGACCTTGTGAGGGAACAAGATACACTAGTCTGAGAAAGAAAGAAAACATAACTGCCCCGACTGGAACTCGAACCCAGGACTTCCCGTTTACTAGCCGGGCGCTCTAACCACTGTTCTGCCGGGGCGGGTTCTATAGCTACAGGCTCCAGCCGAGCTAAGTAGCTGTTTACTCTTTCTCAGTGGTGACTATAGGGAATGGTCACGCATTGGTAGTGCAGTGGTTTGAGCTCCCGGCTAGTCCTGGGTTCGAGTCCCAGTCGGGGCAGTTGTCTTTTCTTTCTTTTTCAGACGAGTGTATTGTGTATCATCACAAGGCCAGTCTTTAATGCAGACTACTTGCTTCGTTTACCCTTTACCTCGTGAGGTCTTCTTTATTTAACTTTTTAGTTTTGTTCCTTGACATTGAAATGTGATTTTTTCCCTCGCATTTTCGAGCACTTGACAACGGGATGCATTCAATCCCGAAACGTTGTGTGACGGTGTTGAAATTTTAGTAGGCTTTGTTCTTTTTAAATCCTCCTATTGCTTTCAGCTAAGACACTAGGATGCAGAAATTATACAACAGACATTTACTTTGAAAATATTTCTCTGGAACTGGTATTTTTTGTGAATACTGCATCTGTACGGGCCAAGGAATTGTCTCTGACTGAAGAACACGTTGTTTGAAGCCCATTGTATTCTAAAATGACGTGGAACCTTCTTAACCTACAGCAATTCAAAAGGACGCTAATTCGACTAATTTTTTCATGCTGTCGTTTCTTCGCCCTTTTTTCGTCCTCTTCTCCACCTCTCCCCCTCTCCTCCCCACTCTCTTTCACCTCCCTTCCCTTCTTCACCCGTTCTTCCCCTGTCCTCCCCTCCTACCACCCGTAAGAGGAGGGGGGGGAGGGGAGTGGTTTGAGTCGCTGGATGCGCTGATTGAGTGAGCTAAGCGAACGAAATCAGCATTTGCTATCCAGTATGCGCACAAATTTGAAGAAACTTAATTCGGTGGAACGACATACATATGAGCTACCATACCTCGCCATTGTTATAAATCGTTAATTCAACACCACTTGGCTTCAGCTAGTTACTCCATAATGAAGTTTGATGATGCTGTTTTTCGAGTTTTGGCTACGACCACGAAACCTTCATAGCGGGTTTGACAAATCTTTGTTACGGCACTTGAGGGTCGACTGAGATGGTAGGAGAGTCTTGAGTTGTATCCTCAGTCCCAGTCACGTCATCTTAATGAAATATAATTCCGTCACTGATGACGCTGTTTCTAGTGCATGATTCGCTGTTGTGCCATTGTGCGTCATTTTCACATTACAATTTCTCTGAATTGTCATTGGAACGATAAAAGGTATCAAGCTAATGAAGCCAGATTAGTTCTGATCGTTAAAAGTCAATTTTTCCAAAGCTCCTTGTCCATAATTGTTCGTTTTCGAGCATAATTTTGTAAATAAAGCATGTGCAAAATCGCAAATGAAGCGGATAACGGGTTCAACAGTTATGGTGTGAACAGATAACTTTACGATACTGTTGTCTCACCATGAGTTACTAAAATGTTTTACTAAAACGTTTTAAAAATTGGCATCGTTGCATGAAAATATTGTTCGCTGGGTATTAATGTTGTATTTCTTGCTGAAGTCCGTGGTACTCATGGGTGGTGTTGGATGCACCGTTTGCAACACTGGTACTGGTTGGTTGCCCATGTTTTTGTCCATGTTTGACCAAATTGAGTTTCGTCAATCAAATTTTTGCTTCGATCGCTCCATCAGCAACCCTAGGCACGACGTAAAGCTGGACGCCCCTTATCCGGATTCGGTCTCCAGGAACTGGAAAATATTTCTATGAAAAATAAATCTACTTTTTGTAGAACAAAGTTGAAACCTTTAGTCCAGCGGCTTCGGCTTTTTTCTTTTCTGGGAGAGGCAGAAAGTAAATCTCTGGCACATCAATGCTTCATTATTGGGTTTTTTTCCCTCACTTATATAGGTTGTATTGTTTCCAACCACTTTGCAAGATACCAACGATAAACCTTGGTAATTGGAATTTTAGTTTTAGTTTTTACTTTGTTATTTTGGTTTGCTGTAGTTTATTGTTTCTGAGTTATTGATTCTTGCCTTTCTTGTCTTTTGGAACGGTGTTTTCAGTAGAGGAGTATAGCGTAAGTCAGTGTAGAGCGTACGGAGTTGTGTCTATTTGGCTCTCGTAGAGTAGGAAATAAAATAAGCCTCGCGTTTCCACTGTTGCTGTTGACTTTGAAACAGCTGAAAGCTCGCATCTACAAAATAAATAAGCCATTCTATCGTTTCAGGTTGCCAATTTCGAGGTAACAACGTAGCACAGTTTACTTTAAAACTGTACGCGTTTAGCTGAAACACGGGTTTTTTCATTTTTGTCCATTAATCAGCGGTTTAGACGAAAGTTTGAATCCATAGCTCGTGGACCAAGAATTGTAAGGCACCGTAGCTATGACATTATACGTGCACAAAGAATGAAAAGCGATTAAAGTGATTGTTAGATACTAACTTAAAATTGCTTCAGTCTTTAGTCTCGAGTTGCAGAGATCTTATTACGTAGAGATTATTAGTATGTAGAGATAATAATTGTTGACCCACAAAAGACGCCACATCTCGTTAAAACATGTAACTAAAATAAAAATCAATACAACACCCAAAAATAATTCCCATTAGAAAAGGGGAAAACACTTAGTTTTTTAATGTTTTATTATTCCAGGTAATAAAACCTTGCCTACAACGCAGATCAATACAGATCAGAGCAGATCTTGCAGTCCGGATCAAATTAGAGTCCAACCTTCAAAAATGTTAATGCCTAATCAAAGAAGGTATTGTATATGGCTTTGTTTCGTTAGATTCGGTTTTCAAGTAATGTATTTTTGATGTTCGTAAACTTAAAAGTCAATTAGCTTGGAATTAAAGAGAATCAGATACACACACAGCCAGGTACAGATACACCCTGTTGATGACAAAGTAATTTTTTCAGCGATGTCTTTTAGCCAATTAACATTAATAAGACGCATGCAGACACCAATCGTTAGCTTACGTACTGTGTTCAAAATTAAACACAGTAATATACATTTGAATACAGCAGTCAGATTTCACATGAATTAAACACTTCGGCAACTTTGTGTTGTCTTAAAATTACAGGTAAATCTTATTTGTGTTCCATTCCGGTATTGACTTCCGTTCAAAAAAAACATACCTTAAACAGAAACATGGTTCTTATTTGTTTTCTAACCATTTAATTATTGAGCATGCAAAAGATGCCAAATATCGTTTATAAATTGAAGACTCGTAACGATTGCAACTATTTACTGCCTAGAAGAAGGCCTACCGAAGCTAAAGGATAGGGACTCACCGATTCTGGAAATCAATTGACATCTGTCGATTGTTCCGTAAAGTGAGTGGGAGGGTTAATCAGGTTTAATGCCATGTCGACAGCTAGGTCATTAGTGCCAACCTCAGTCACAGTGCAGTGGCTCACGTTGCCACTGTGCCACACATTACAGAGATGGTAACCAAACCCCAAATCTGATCTTATCGTTTAATCTGTACCTCCCAAAAATCGAAAAAACTCCGCACAAGAGGACCGAATCGTTGCCCAATTGGCACGCAATGTCTTACGGAAGGTAAAAACAGCGATGAACATCATCAAGATAGTGACAATTGACAAGAACGTGACGGACCTTAAGTACCTGGCGACACCAATGACATTCAGGAAGGATAACCCCCCTCAAAAGGAAGCAATGAGTAAGCTTGATGTGACCAATGTGCAAATGGGCTAACACCCCCTCTTCATGGCGACTGCAGCGACAAGCCAAGTCCCAATTCCGGAGGACTGTATTTAGTAGCCCACAAATTATTGTCATCTAGACTTGCCAAGCAGCCAGCAATCTCAGACATAGAGCTGGAAAGGCGTATCAGGGAACAAGACACAAATCCCTATCAAGGGGACCAACAAAACGGCCCCTTTTGGTGCAGCATCAGCGCACTTATTCCCAGTAATAATGACATGAACCCGGTATCCAGCATCCAGCACGACATGGCCAGGCAAGCGGAAAAGCAGGGCTTGTATTCACGGCGTCAAGGGGTTCCAAGGATTGTATGTCGCCAAGGACTCCAGGGTGCTCATGGAATAACTAAGTATGACAGAATGTGTGCCTCAAAGATCAAAGATCCATTCAACATTCCGACCGAGTACCAGATGCTTCGCATAAAACACGGAATGGCATGATGAAAGGCGATGGGAAACGGTCTCTCCCTCATGCACACAAGCACAAATGCTCCAACTTCTGACTTTGACCCATACGTGAAAACCCGCCGATATCTGGCATACTGATAACACAGCTTCCGGAACTCTTGCAAGTGCCTTGTTGGTGAAGTGGTACTTTTTGGGAGGGATGCCAAATAGAATATGAAAATTCTACTTGGAACACACGAAAGGGCCACTGGTATCTCCGCAAGTCTCAAGATACAGGCATTTCAAAGGCTATCTCCCGTCAGGACTGTAGGATATCAGAAATCACCCTTACCCATCCCGCTTCTGCTGCTCCGTAAGTCTCAAAAACCATGAGCCAAACAGGACTCGATCGCACAACACGCAATTGTACAGCATACCGAGTGGCTAGCTGCTGCTGGCGAAATGCCAAAGGTGGAGATGTCCGAAACACCCCTGTCTCCAGACGCAGGCTACTGTGGTGCACAGTGGCCAACATTTGGAGAATTGAGTCACTAGCTGAACCATAAACCACTCACCGTATTCAAGTTTGCTGCAAACAAGGGCTTGGTAGAGGCGCAACTTGGCTGTGCGATCTGCATCCTGTGAAGTGCCTGACAGAACCCATAAGATGCTTAGAGCCCGCAAAGCCTTGTCTTTAAGTTGGTGCAAATGTGGAAGCAAAGACAATCTAGAATTAAACACCAGACCCAGGAAAGGTGCCTGTGGAACCACTGGAATCTATGCCTCTCCCAAGTGCAGCCAAGGATCTAGATACCGTGTTCATTAAGGGCAAAAGTGGACACACACACTGTTTTGTCAGGAAAGAAGGACAAAACAGTGTGTGTATCCATTTACTGATTGCCTAGCTCTGGACTTTGTTAACTGCCAGCTGCAGCTGCCACTTACAGGGAGTGGGTGGCAGCCTTGCCCTAGTTTCACAGTTTTAATTCCACTTGTTGCAATTTCCAATTTGTAGCAGGAAAATCACGTTAGGCAATTCCGAAAAAAAAAACATGTTTGTCACAAGCTTTCATTTAGAATGTGTTTCCGTTTATTTTTAGTGTTTTGCCTGTTTCGTAAATTTAATTACCAGATTTAAGAAAACGAGTTCTCGGATAAGCAGAAAAAGAATAGTAATAATCGAAATCCATTTAGTGAATTATTGTAACTTGAAAAAATATATGTTTGCTGTCATAAATGAAGATGTAATACTGGCTTTAAGGATGTTGGGTGTTATTTCATATTTGACATTTGGTCATAGATATGTCCTTGATATGAAAGTGAAACTACTCAAGGTTTGTTTGTCGTTGTTGTTGTTTTTGTTGCTGTTACACTTATGGACAATTTTCCGTCAAGTTGATTAAATTGTCCAAATCGTGGCTTTAAAAACAATAGTAAATCACGACAGGCCCGTAAATGCCACAGAATTATTATAAAATATATTGCTGTTTCCCATAAGCCACCGAAATGTACGACTCTCTCTTAGCAGTGTTACACTGTTGAATGAAACGAATGTTTAGTTTTATTTTGTAAACTCGGGCTTTCAAGACTACGAGAGGATCCATTTTGGCTTTAAAGACAACGAAGGAATCATTTGGGCTTTCAAAACCACGAAGGATCCATTTGGGCATTCAAGACCAAGAAAGGGACCCATTTGGGCTTTCAAAACCACGAAGGGATCAATTTTGTGCTTTCAAGACCAGAAAGGGATCTGTTCGGTTGAGGTAATTAATTGTACGAGGAGTGACTGGATTTTCTTTAGGGAACGTATGGAAAATCTGTTAGTTTACAGAAGTAGGAATCTTGCTGTTAGATATATTGGACAATGAGAATTGTTGTTCTCAATAAGACAGTTGTTCCGACATTTTTTCCCCCATGGCTACCATTAAGTCAGGAAAACGTAACTTTAACACTTCCACCCACAAAAAAAAAAGAGCTTTGCAAAATGTAACAAAACAGTGTCATGCAGAAAACAATATCCAGTTTACTGGAATGAAGTACCTGCAAAAAAAAAAAGCAATAAGTTCAATCAATATACCAGATCGCTGTTAATCATATTGAATTAATGGAAACACAATGGCACGAAAAGTGTATGGTCGGGCAGGACCTATGTTCGGTAAGACATGGAACGAACAACAGAGGCATCTGAGTTGTCATCCAGAGTGTGTTGGTCCAAATTCCGTCTTTCAAAATCTCAACATTCAAAATTATTGTAAAAATAATGTGAGTGTAATACAGTCTACACATTCGCCTCTGTCGGGGCTAAATCTGTCAGCATTCTTCAAGTCAAGTCGTCTCCTTCTCCTTCATCCCATTGATGATACATACACCACTTTTCAAGATTTCATATTCACGATTTCAGAACCTGTACTTCATTTTTATTTTCAACGACATCTCCAGGTTTTCAAGAAGTCGCACGAACCCTAAATTACTTAATCTGTAGGTCTGTACTAAGCACGCTACGAGACTATGGTTTTTACAATTTTTCAGCCGAGTCGTTTAGCCAACCAGAATGCACCAATCTGATATATCGTGTTCTAAAATAAAAACTGTAAAAACATGTGAATGCAGCAGTAAGGTTTCTCGTGGATTAAATACTACAGGAACACTAGGTATATGAAACTTATCAGAAAAGTGTATTTGTCTTCCTTTGCTGTTTTGACTTCGGACCAGTTAAACCTTACCTTAAACACCAATCGAGTTTGATTTTGTTTTCTATGTAGGGATAAGTTGATGCCATATAAGGTAATCTAAAGCTTGAGCTTTTTTGGTGTATGATTGTCACGGTTGTTCTGTTGTGTTTTTTTTTTTTACTCTTAGCCTCGGAATAGGTGAGGTCACCTTGGCCCTCAGTGTATCTTTTTTAAAACAGTTTTTCTGTTACTGTTTGTTTACCTAATTAAACTTCCCGTAATAAGTTTTTCTTTTAAATATTTTCAGATAATCGTTATGAAACCACCAGTTACGCTACGTCTTTTACTATTGTTAATACTGCAATGTGTTACGGCAGAGGACTGTCTGTCAGAAAACGAATATGATTACGTCATTGGTAAGAATATTTTTTTATGAAACCGTAAGGCTAGTAGGGTTTCTGATAAAAACAGACAAAAAGTAGAGTGTTGTTATTTTTTTAGAACAGTCCAAACAACAATTATAAACCAAGAATGTGTTGGAATTTGTTGATTTATTCAAGACAAAAGCTTAATGCAAAA
This sequence comes from Lithobius niger, assembly GCA_023313725.1. Taxonomy (NCBI): domain Eukaryota; kingdom Metazoa; phylum Arthropoda; class Chilopoda; order Lithobiomorpha; family Lithobiidae; genus Lithobius; species Lithobius niger. The sequence goes on along the minus strand of JAHWFP010052008.1, from coordinate 41,107 downwards.
ATGTGGCAAGAAGCATTGAATTTTCTCTATAATAGTGCTAAATTAATTCATTTCTGGGAAGTGCCCTGTCGCTATCCTGTGCTGCACTAGATAACTAGTTTTAGCTTTGTGCTTAAGGTTAGATTTATGGGGTTTTAATCTTTAATCTTCGTAGTTCCTTTTACCCCGCCTTGCTGTCTTGTTCACAGTAAACAAAAGATATGTACAACAGTTAAAATGCCATAATTTGGCGATTGACGGACTTTGCTCTGCCAAGAACTGTGCTTCTTTAAAACTATAGTGTCTGCGGCCTATCTTGAGTTCGCTGCAGAAGGAACACAGATATTCGATTATACATTTTTAGTAGCAGAGTTCCTTGCTGATATCCAAGATGGTTACAGAAACAGTAGCTAAATTAAAGCCGCCTCCTCCAGGAAGACGTAGCCGAGCATAAAATACTTACAGGACTCAAGATATGCCGAGCACACAATAATCTAGGCATTCAAGAATAAGAAAAATTTAGAAAGCTTGGTAAAAAAGAAAAAAAAAACGCTTTCTTTGTCACTAATATAGAGACAAAAAAAAATCGTTTCTTCCCCCTTATATTACCAAACTTGTTAAGTTCTTCTTATCCTTGAATGCCTAGATTAGTTTTAAAGACACGCGCTTCGAAGCAGAGCTAAGTCCGTCATTCACCAATTTATGGCATTTTAGCTGTACATGTCTTTTGTTTACTGTGAACAAGACACCAATGAGGGGTAAAAGGAATTACGAGGTAATTTCTTTGCAAAAAAGATGAAATTCCCATAAATCCAACCTTAAGCACAATGACAAAACTAATTCTCCAGTGCAGCACAGGATAGCGACAGGGCACTTCCCAGAACTGAATTACTTTAGAAACTCTCAGCATCCTAGGACACCCTTCATTTATAATCACATAATGCCTATTAATAATCAAACAGCTGAGTACATTTCGACTTTACACAAACTTAAAATAAAAGATCTTTTTCTCGCTTAGGGATGAGTGGTATATGAACCACCGGGCTATCTTCTCTATCCACAGACGGCCTGCTTAGGCAGGTTGGCTGTGGGTTTGGGTGTTCCTGTTGCCCGGTTTTTAAATCGGTGTTAGGAGGTCCTTCTGTTGGTTTGTGCTTCGTTGGTGTTGGTTGGGTTTTATTTCCTGTGTTTTATTTCCTGTGTTGTGACTTGAGTTTCTACTCCAATTTTTATTTTATTTTAGTTACGCTTGATAAAGGGTTGCACCTTTCAGGCTTTTTATTCATTCAAAAAGACAGCAATGTACTGTCAAAGATTAAAAATATTTGTGGGTTTTTATGTACTTGTGGATCCTTCCTTGCTATAGTCTGTTCCATATTTTCTCTGCAGGAAATTGATTGCATGACGCCACGTTTCCTTGCACCACGATGCAAAAACAAGTGGATATCACACTTGTAGACTCCAAACAGTTACTGTTAGAGTCTATAAGTTTGATATTTACATGTCTTTGCACTCGTTAATGGAAGGAACGTTATGGAACAGACTATAGAGCAGTGACACGACGTAGTGTTATTGTATACAGGGTGTTTCATCTCAAGTGTTAATGCTCAATATCATCCCTAGTATTGCAGATACGTCGAATATGGCCATGGAATACGTTGGAACATCCAGGGGAGCATCAGACGGTTAAACCGAAAATGACCTTGATGACCGATTTCAGGGTCAACGAAAAACTAGCTCCGGAAGTAGCAGAGATAGGGGCATGATGTAAATTTCAAACTTGTAGAGGACGAAGACATGACCTCAACATAGCAAACAGAACAGAAATCGGTTCAAATGTTAAAGAGATACAGTAAAAACAATATGGGTCTTGCAGCCCCATTGGAGGACTTGACCACAACCCACCCTGAGGTAGAAACACAGACAGGCACCAGTGTAAGTACAGCAAAAGATTAGCTGGCAGACCTGGTGGATCCATGAGAAGCTTATTTGCATAAATCCCTGAGGTAGATATTTCCTATTGGTGCCTGCCTGTGTTTCTACCTCAGGGTGGGTTGTGGTCAAGTCCTCCAATGGGGCTGCAAGACCCATATTGTTTTTACTATATCTCTTTAACATTTGAACCGATTTCTGTTCTGTTTGCTTTGTTGAAGTCATGTCTTCGTCCTCTACAAGTTTGCAATTTACATCATGCACCTATCTCTGCTACCTCCGGAGTTATTTTTTGTTGACCTTGAAATCGGTCATCAAGGTCATTTTCGGTTTAACCGTCTGATGCCCCCCTGGATGTTCCAACGTATTCCATGGCCATGTTCGACGTATCTGCAATACTAAGGATGATATTGAGCTTTAACACTTGAGATAAAACACCCTGTATAACTCTATGCTGGAGCCTTAATGGGTTAGCTGCAAGGGGCACTTCAGAGAGAAACAGAAGGGCGTCATACTGAAGCCGATGCTGTGAAGAGTGTTTTCTTAGACCTAAAACGCGCGATTTTTGTTGTTGGAGAAAACAACGTTATTTTAAGCCTAAGAAATCCGTTCTTCCGTTGTTTTTCCCTTCATTTTTATGTAATGCACCTTGTAGTTATGCCCTCCAAAACCCATACTGGTGCCAATATGGCGGCAAATGTCACTGCTCTATATCAGGAGAAAACATCATTTGCTAAAACCACAGGTATCCACAAAATAATCGAATCTTGCAGACTAAAGACGTTTCTCATTCTGTGTCTGTTTGATTCTCTCCACGATAACTTTTGAAGCCGTCGCTCGATGCATTTCCAATTTTAAACATGCATTTTATGCTGTTTGTGGAAGATCGTACACCAATAAAATTTGGCAAGGGGTGTTCTGTTTCAGGTTGGTTTTGACTATCAGATATGCAGTATGTTAAAATCGCTCAGATATACGATTTTTAACAATTTACCAGAAAAAATTAAAAAAATATCACTCAATTTAATAAATTAAAATTGGTGCCAAAAAATTATTATATAAACAATAATTGATGTATTATCAATTATTATATACGTTGCTCCAGAACGACACTGTACTGAAATTGTGGAATTAGGATGAGGATGTTCTTGTTTTTTTGTTGTTTTTTTTTGTTTTGTTTATAGTGTAAATATTGTATGACTATAGAGGAAACCTGTGCTACGCACGGGGCCGATCATGAATAAAATTTACAGACCCTGTTCCCGCCCCCATCCTCCCCTGTCCCGCCAACCTTGGACACTGGCTTAGAAACGCTAAATACCCACTCCCTACTCCTCACTCCCCACTCTCACTCCTCACTCCACTTACCACTCCCCATTCCCCACTTTCCATTATGTAATATCAACAAAAAATTCAATCCATTTTAAGCATCGTTCCCGGGCACAACGCAGCCGGGACCTGTTTACCTGTTTGCCCGGAGCTCAGGTTTAAAAGTCCTCATGTGCGAATTAAATAAGCCATAGCATCGTTTCCAGCTGGCAATTTCATTTTGCCCATCAACTATCAACGATTTGGACGATTGTTTTCAATCCTTAGCACGTGCACCAGGAATTGTTAGGCACCGTAGCAAAGACATTACACGTGCACGAAAACAATGAGAAGCGATTAAAGTGATTGTTGTCCTTCCGGTTTTCCTTTAACTTTCCTTTTCCTTTTCCTTTATCAGCTCAGCCGGTATCCAGAATTATTATGCAGACTGTTGATTGGTTGATTTTCTATGTAGTATTGAATTCGAAAAAGTTAATGAATAATGAAATTTGAACTGTATTGAGTACTAATAAACATGTCAAATGCTTCGTGCTCTCGTATATTTGTTTAAAAAAATATCAAAATTAGTCATGGCTGTGATTAATTTTGATATCTGTTAGTCAAAAACAGCTGAAACACCTCTTGCCAAATTTTATTGACGTACGAGAGCACACAAATAGCGTAAAATCAATAGTGGAAGGCCACTGTGATGCACGTTGTGAATTGCGATACACAATTTGAGCGCTTTACCAACCTTATGTGTCCTGAAACCGTTTTTAAAATATGTTTTCATTTATATTTTTGACGACAAAGTACACCAGTATTCGACTGAAGCAAGTGAAAAGGAGCTAGCGTAAACAGGCTGTTAGTGAATTAGCTCACATATTTTATGTTCACCTTAAATTTTTAAAAGACTGATGGTGAGCTAACAATAAATTCAAATTAGCCGTGACGTAAGAATCCTGAAAGTAACATTCCTTGAAGTTAAGCCCATTTTGTATTGTGACTTGACTTGTACTGAAAATTGGCTTACGAAGATAGCAACTATCTTTCACTGGAATGACGTGACTTTGCCACGTCACGTCATTCCAGTGAACAATATTTCGATTCATTGAGCGTACAATATCCTTAGCCTTAGAGCAACATTTCTACATCATGGATCACTTCACATTCAATGGTTACTATAAAGTCAGGAACTAGAGGATCGCCACTTAGGCTAGCTAACCTTAGCCTTAACCTTAGAGCAACATTTCTACATCAGGAATCACTCCACATTAAATGGTTAGCAAAGATTCTGGAAGTGCAGGGTCGCCACTTCGGGTAGCTTTGGCCTTAACCTTAGAGCAATACTTCTACATCAGGAATCACTTTACATTACAGTAAATGGTTACCAAAGATTCTGGAAGTGCAGGGTCGCCACTTCGGCTAGCCTTAGCCTTAGCCTTACAGCAACATTTCTACACCAGGAATCAGTTTACGTTAAAAGGTTACCAAAGATTCTGGAAGTGCAGGGTCGCCACTTCTGCTAGCCTTAGCCTTAACCTTAGAGCAACATTTCTACATCGGGAATCACTTTACGTTAAATGGTTACCAAAGATTCTGGAAGTGCAGTGTCGCCACTTCCGCTAGCCTTAGCCTTAACCTTAGAGCAACATTTCTACATCAGGAATCACTTTACGTTAAATGGTTACCAAAGATTCTGGAAGTGCAGGGTCGCCACTTCCGCTAGCCTTAGCCTTA
>JAHWFP010052008.1:11445-26543 GCA_023313725.1 Lithobius niger | reverse complement strand
GGGCTGGGTACCGTTGGAACTCACTAGTAGAACCAGACTAGGTAATATAAGGCCTGTAAAAGATCAGCAACTGTGCTATATGGCCCTCATTTTGAAAAGTTTGGGGAGCGCTGATATAAACTAACACTGTCTCGTTCATATGCACAGGTTCAATTTTGAATCTGACAGGTTAGGAGCAGAAAAAATTCCATGAAGAGCAAGGGCACCCCCCACGTTGGCGCACTACGGACTCGTGCCCTCTCCCACTTTATTTGGATGCCTTTAGGTAGATAAAATTATGGGGCAAGGTATATCCGGATGGTGAGCCCGACTGGCTCATATGCAAGAGACCCCGGTTTCAAGCCTGGCCACAGCCGTTCCTGGCATTTTGGGAAGAGAAGGTCCCATTGATGCCCCGTGCTCATGACGATTATGGCATGCAAAAGATCCTAGGAATTTCCGACTGGAATTACCCAGCAAAACTATCCAAGTCCCCTTTTGGCTTCAGCCATGGCTTCAGCATGACAAACCTCCAAAGGTTAATAAGTTATGAAGAAAAATTAAAAAAAAAAAATAGCAGAAAACCTTAAAGCATAACGTATTCATAAGGTGACTAAGTCAAACTGGTTTCTATTTCTTGCCTTGGTCAAGATTATTACGGTAAGGATTGTGCTTGCAGTTTGGAAAAAGTCTTTGAAAATATTCGAAAGAAAATAAACTAAAACATTCTTTGGGTTGCAATTACGCTCCTTCGGCCCCATCAGGAGGGGCTCCGGTCCATTCTCCCCCCCCCCCCCACCGCCCCTTTATTTTTTTGGGTCCACTATCCGATCCATCTCAAATTTTCTACAAGCGATCTATTCCCTACTTGCGCCTTTAAGTTCGAAAAATCACTAAAATTTTGTAAAAGTTGCCGAGGTTTGAAATATCTGCAATTAATCAGAGAGTAAAATATTCAGAGAAATTGAGAAAGTAATCGAAAAGAACTAAAAGACATAAAAAGAACCCAAAGAGCAGGAGCCTAATCTTTTTCAGTTACCCGTTGAAGGCCACTGAAAGCGAAATTAAACCAAAAATGCGCAACCTTATGAGCCTATTCGTGGCTTAAATAAATGCAGATGCAAACCTCTTTACGTTGCCTTTTGGATTCATAGTATTTCAGACTGCCTGAGCAGGGAATGTGTTTACTAAAGAAACAGCTATAGCAATTTCGATTCGAATATTAAGTTTATACTTCAGAGATGATTGGCTTAATCCACATTTATGGATTAGGCCAAACATATTAACTGCGTGGTTAATCTGAGGAATACTGCATTTAACAAGATCATGCTGCCCTGAATGTCTGTAACCCAAACTCTACAAAGTTACTGAAGGAATGTCCGCCCCTGCTTGAACAGGCTTACCAGGTCTGGTCCCCTTACCACCTTCGTGACATATACCACATGGAATAGATCCTATACGCCTATTCACAAAAACCTTACCAGGCCTCATAAAACTTCCTGATGTTTATCTTTAAAAGAGAGTCCGGCGACACGTTAGGCCTCCAACACCAAAAGGGCTATCGAATCCTGACGCAAGGAGTTATGAGGTTTTTGTGGAGTTGAAATCCCTCTTTTCAACCAGTAAACGTAAATGAACATTCGAGGCCACAGTTTCGCACTGGCGAAAACCGTCGCCCATTTAAAAATCTGGGCCCTTCTTCGGAATGAGGGACATTAATCCTTGGAACTCTCTTCCTGGCGTAGTGGTTTCGGCCCCTAAATTGGGCACGTTTCGACGTGTACTGGATGGGATGGACCTGAGATTCATTCTTAAAAGAGCTACATTCTGCTTCCCCTATATAGCTTGGCTTTAAAAAGAAATTTTAACATGGGACTGGTGTAAATAGCTCATTGGCCACGTCGTTTCCTAAACACTATTTATTGGTGTTCAAACCTTCGTTATTATCACATATTGTAATTAATTCTGCATGCAAATTGCCATGTTAGCAAATTTTTTTCATTGAGATGTAGGTTAATGGGTATTCAGAAGACACTGCTGCAACTCCAGTTTTTTGGGAGAAAAGATTCTTAGAAATAAAAAAGGTCCATTTTTTTAATATTTTGATTTTTTTTCTATTAAATCTTTAAAGAAACGGGGAAAAGAGCGATTCAATAATAATGATGTCCTTAGCTGAAATCTTGAAAGCGTTTCTGTATGCATATATTTTAATAGACAATTCATATCTATTTCTATTTTTTTTATTATTTCATATGAATGAAGAGCCCTACCATCATGTCGGAGGACCTATTTCTGTAGAAGTTCCGGAATTCAAAACAGTTCTTGCTGGAGCATTTCTGGAAGCAGGGAAAGAACTTGGTTTTCCCATGGTAGACTACAATGGAAAACAGCAAATTGGTAACGTTAACTGTTCTTATTTTTCAGTTTATTGGCTATAGAGAGTGACATTTGCCGCCATATTGGCACCAGATTGGCACCAGTATGGGTTTTGGAGGGCATAACTACAAGGTGCACTACATAAAAATGGAGGGAAAAACAACGGAAGAGCGGATTTCTTAGGCTTAAAATAATGTTGTTTTCTCCAACAACAAAAATCGCGCGTTCAGGTCTAAGAAATCACTCTTCACAGCATCGGCTTCAGTATGACGCCCTTCTGTTTCTCTCTGCAGTGCCCCTTGCAGCTAACCCATTAAGGCTCCAGCATAGAGTTGTATACAATAATACTACGTCGTGTCACTGCTCTATTGGGCATGGGAAATTAGTGTGTAAATGAAACGATGTGATATTTTTAATGAATTTGTTAATTTTGTTTAAGTCGTTTCTTTGAAATGGGATAACTAAGGTAGACATTGGAAACTAGCAGTGATATCTTAAGTGATTTTTCTGTGAGTTTTTTTAAAGAATACTGAGCCATTTCTTTTTTAACGGAGGCTGAATATTTGGATTCAGTAGGCTGCTTTAGATGAAGAATAATAAATATTTGTTTAGTGACGAAAATTTCAGCTAAGGACACGTTCGGCTTTGTTAATTAATATGTAGGCAAAATGATATGGCGATTTTAATGATTTTGAAAACTTTGATTAAATCATGTTTTTAGAAATATTTTGTTATGCGCATTGCCATAAACCTACTCAGAAACCTCATCAATTGTTACTTGAGCTTTCTTTTTTTTTTTAATATAGATCTTCTTGCATTATAAACCCAAGTCTCATAGCAGAAATGAAGCAACCGCAACGACGACCCCAGGAAGGGGAACAAAGAAAACGTGCGAGTGTGTCAATTCTTTGGCTTGAATTTGAAACTGGGACGTTGTTACCCTGAAAATAAAAGTTAAAATTGGCACATTGTTGCCTCGACTAACAATTTGCTCTGCGCGGCCTTGCAGTGCTGGAAACACCGGTTCTCGTCAGATCACCGAAGTTAAGCAGCATTGGCCCCGATTGGTACTTGGGTGGGTGACCTCCTGAGAATCCATTCCGGGTGTTGCAGACATAGGGCCTTAGGGCGTCGTCGGGCAGATGACCGGGTGCGGTTAACGCTCGCTAAAATCCTTTGACCCTTTTTGATTTGCTCTGCGCGGTCATCGCAAAGGCATGTCTTAAATAACGTCATGTACGAAGGACAGTTACTTTTTCACACGCTACTGGGAGTGGAGAAGGGCCTGAACGAGGAATGCCCGTTCGTGGAGCAGTGCTTATGTTACAGCCAATATTTGATTACGACATTGCTTTGCGGAGGGAGAGAATTGACGGAAAGGGGGAGTTTTACACAAAGAAAAATTGACTGTTGCCGTGGACGATCAGGCAGCACCGAGCAAATACTGGGAAGCAACCACGGGTCAAACAAATCTTCGGGCGAAGCCGGGTACGATGCTAGTTTTTTAATAAGGCAGAAAATTGGATTCAGTACCTAACCTGATAATTGCACAGTGCATAAAAACTGTGCAGTGCAAAACCATTCGCCTTCGTAAAATGTACGCAGATGTTTTCAAGACTGTCGTGTTTCTGATTTGAAAATATTGGTTCATTCGTCTCATTGAAAGCAAATGGTTAGGGAGACTGTAACAACTAACTTGAACAGTTTCGTGATTTTTCGTTTTTTTTTTAAAGAATGTACACATTTTTTTTGGGACGAGGAATTCCAGCTTGGATAATAATTAGAACATAAGCAAACTGTATGTGTACATTTAAGCAAGCGAACACAGTGCATTGAGGAAATGCATAATCGTACTACATTAATCGATGTTATTATTTTTAATTATTGCCTTTCCTTGTTTCTTTTTAGGTTTCATGTACCCTCCCGTCACAATTCGAAATGGCAGCAGATTTAACGCGTACAAAGGTTACTTAGAACCAGCCATGACGAGGGAGAATCTAAAAGTAGAAACGTTTGCAACAGCTACAAAGGTACGAAATATTTTTTCTCCCGTTGAACAACGTCTATTTACGCCCTTCCACTAGGTTAAGAAATCTGACAATTTCCGTCCGTTCTGTATGTCCCATCCGTCACATTCGTCCTGCCTTTTTAAACACTTGTAGCTGAGGACCTACGTGAGATAGAGTGACAAAATGAAACGTGAAAAAGCGTACGGAAGAATAAGAAACGGTACAAAAGTGCACGAAAGGGTAAAAAAAAGATTTTAAACGTTATCACCTTACGTTGTTGTCAACCCCCCCCCCAGTGGCGTAACTACAACGAGGCAGAGGAGGTAGCTGCCTTCGAGCCCACTGATTTTGGGGGACCCCCTCATTTGCCCAATTTAAAATTTTTTTGTAACCGCAGGATGTTAGAAAAAGTAAGTTATTGCTATATTTTCGTGGAAAAAGTTGTGTCTTGTGTTGTAAAATTTAAATTGTTTTATTTTTTTTAAGAAATCGGGGGGGGGGGGGGATGGGGGAGTTTCTACTGGGCTTTCGCCTTATGTGGCAGAAACTACATTTTTAATGAATGGAGGGAGAGGCCTCTTTTGGGCTCTAGCCCCCTTACGTGGAAAAAAACTGCACTTATTATTTCGGTAAAAGGGGCCCTCCATTGGGCTGTCCCAATAAAATGTGACAATAACTGGATTTTTTTATGAAGGGGGGAGGGGGGGCTCTATGCTTTAGTCCCGCCCCCTGGCCCCAATTTTGAAGTTACTCTCTGTCTCCAGCTTCGATTAAGCGACTCTGATGGATAAAGAGAGTTTTCGTTATTGCATCTAATTGGAAATCCCTTTTAAGATCTTCAAAAGACAACAACAGTGTTTGACAAACAGCGCAGAGACTTCATTTTTTTGCTGGCTGTTTATCACATCGCCAAGCGTTGGATCGTATAATAGTAAACAAGTACTATTTATATGAATCACTGCAGAGAAAGAAACGAAGATGGCCCCTCGCCATCTTTTAAATTATTTTAATATACCAAAAAAAAGTTATTCAACAACAAATTGGAAGCCAAGGTTCCACTGTCAATTTTTTTTCACGTCCTTTTTGTTTAGCAGCTAGAGCAAATACGGTCTAATTAAAAAGGTGCTGTTGATAACGACACGTCACCCTTAGCTGTTAAAAGCACACACGAACAGTGAGGGTTTCTCTGAAAACACTTTTTAAAATTGAGTATTTTTTTTTAAATCTTCGGTATTCCTTCGAAGAAATCCCCACTTTTGAGGTTTCAAAAATGTTGGTTTTAATACAATGATTGGCAAGAGCGGTTTCCATCTCGTATTGCTTCCATTATGTCATTATTTTCCTCTTCCAACCCATTTTCAAATGCTTCACCTTTTCTTTAGATTCTCTTTGACGGCAACAAAAGGGCAACAGGGGTGCAATATCGAAAAGGAAAGTCAACATGTACAGCCTCTGCCAGAAAAGAAGTGATCATTTCCGCCGGAGTCATTGGTAGTCCACAGTTATTGATGTTGTCGGGAATTGGTCCAAAAGCACATTTAGAAAAATTCAAGGTAATGCTTTGCGAATCTGCATGGTTGAAATCTCGATTGAAAACATATGATATAATAAATATTGGCGGTAAAGGCGTACGTTTAATCTTTATTACACTATTTATTTGGTTCTTTGCCACTGTTTGTGCTTCGTATTGCTAAACCTACTTCAATGCCTCTGAGAAACTTGCACGGATAGTGTTCTTCTTATCACTTGAGAGCGGAAATTAACGCGTGCGTTTTATTGCCAGATATCCAGGTTTGGGTACTGTAAGGTTATTTTCTAGAATTTGTGTTTTCTTTTAATTCGTAAGGTGGTAAGGTGGTAAGTTTCGTCTACTGGTAAGCGATGAACAAGTTCCCACTGAGTTGAAAAATTCAAACAAAATGGAGACTAACGGCCGTATTCACAGAACATCCTTCATCATGAACTCACGGGTGAAACGACCATGGGTTTAAGTTCACACTTTGAGGGTCAACGCACCAAGGGCGTTTCAGAATCTGAAAGCTGTGGCCCTTGAGCAGTTCGTCCTCGAGGTCCAGCTCCCTCGTTTCTGACGTCACCAACCTCCGTTCGGCCGCCCGTAAGTGCATACTCCAACACCATTCACCATGGCCACTAACAACAACGGCCATAATTTGAACTCCAATTCAAGGGAAACAATGACTGTTTTTACTCAATGGTTATGTCAGAAAGTGAACGCAGTTTGTGTTTGAAATGTTTTTAATGTGTATGTGTGTGTTTGTGAGCGTTTATACTGTACAGGGTGTAACTGAATGGTCTGTACAAACTTTGAGGGTGTGGTCTATGACCATATATAAGACAAAAAAGTCCTATAAATATGGGTCCGAACATGAACCCGTTTTAAGTTACAGCCCCCCAAAGTTCGGGGTAAAAAGTTGAAAAAGTTTTCATAACTTCCATACCTACGTTTTCTAAAACTATGCAATTTGGTACATCATTCGTGTAATTACAGTACTTCATAATTTCATGTCAATGCAAAGTTTCACAACTTTGGGTAAGGGACCATATGGAGAGGGGGGGAGGTTGGGGTGGGGGGGGGGGGCATAATTACTGAAACAAATATTACATCGCCAATTACTACAAGTAACTAAATAAGTCTGACTAAACTTTAATGACGGATTCTAGTAGAAACCAAAACAAGAAAAAAAAAGCCATATTCTGGAATGCATCTTTTCCGAGTAACAACCCTTTTCAGTAAACCTTTCTTCCAGCTTTTCTACAAGGCAGAGCTTGTGGCCCAAATATGACCATGAACCCGGTAGGTAGGCCTACTTCGTGGCTAGCCATCAACAACAGCACGTACAGTGGTGTTTGTTATGGTCTGTTGTAAAAAAAAAAAAACAACAAAAAATTACACTAAATAGGACACATTTGCGTACCTCAGAGATTTTCATCCAGATATACGTGTTAGCTTTCCTGCTTCAAAAGGAGCAAACACAAACCTACAAATGCCTCACTTCTGAAATGAAGACGATTCCTAATTGGTATTGGTGCTCTGCTTGGCGACGTAATGTTTTTTTCAATAAATAAAGCGCAAAAAGGTTACGCCCCCCCCCCCCCCCTCGCCCATCACTGTTGTCCCCCTTCCCGATACTGCCCCATAGATAAAGCTGTGAGACTTCAAACTAACATGAAGTCTGTAGTACTGAATTTGCAAGAATGATGTCCAAAATTGCATTGTTTTGGAAAACTTAGGTGAAAGTTATGAAAAATTTTCAACGTTTTACCCCGAACTTTGGGGGACGGGGGGCTGTAACTAAAAACGGATTCATTTCCGGACCCATGTTTATAGGACTTTTTGTCTTATATTTGGTCATAGACCACACCATCAAAGTTTGTACAGACCATTCAGTTACACCCTGTATGTTTGTATGTGCGTGCTTAATTTGTGCATTATACAGTTTTAACTAATATTTGTCTGTATTTGTTGTTTTATATTTTAAGTCTTTTTCCTGTGGGCGGCTACATATGTATTTTGTGTGCATTTATAATTTATGAAACAAGCAAATTCATAGTTAGGGCAGTTTTTTATTGCTTGTGTGTTTGATGATTTCTGTTTAGTTCGTGTGAGCAAGTACGTGTTTATTTTGTGTGTTTTTTTTTATCTTTCCATTTTGTAGGCGTTTTGGTGCGTATGGCGTTTGTTCTGTATGTGTTTGACAGTTTAGATTTTCGTTCGGTTACGTGCGCGTGTTGACGCAGTTAGCTAACATCGGCGTTAGGAGCAGTTCGTTGAAATTCCGTTTGGACATACGGAACCGCATCACAAGTCATCTTCACCATATAATGCTATAATGCAGTCTTTACGTACGCCCGTTCCAGTCGTGTTTTCCGTTTGGCCTGACTAAATGGTGGACATCGTGAACAATTGACAGATCATTCATGCTTGGTAACGCCCTCAAGGGTGATACGTGCCACCCTAACGGCCGTTCACAGAACACCCTTCATCATGAACTTCAAGGGTGAATCGACCAAGGATTAAAGTTAACATTTGAGGGTCAACGCACCAAGGGCGTTTCAGAATGACAGAACTGTGGCCCTTGATCAACACGTCCTCGAGGGCCAGCCCTCGTACAGAATAAGCGTGACGCGCGACGATACGTCGCGGGCAGTTGAAGCCCGTCATGGACAAACTTTTGGCCAAATTTCTGACGTTTCGTCAATTTTTGACTGATTTTGACATTCCAATAGCCTACATCAGTTTAATCGTCTCGGCGAGACCTTTCCATTGGTGGAATAGACAGTTCAATAGGGTAAAGCACTGAAGAGTTATTTAATAAAAACTAATAAACATGTGGGTAACCATATGGTAAAAACAGATTCACTGCAGACCCATCTTTTCCCCGACAATTGGTGTCGCAGACAGTGGCAGAAAGTTCTGCGTTTGGGGCGGCCAGCTGCCGCGTTCTGACGTCACCAACCTCGTTCGGCCACCCGTAATTGCATACTCCAACACCATGGCCACTGGCAACGACGGCCTTAAATTAAACTCCAATTCCAGGGAACAAGGACTGTTTTTACACCATGGTTATGTTAGAAAGTGAACGCAGTTTGTGTTTGAAATGTTTAACGTGCATGTGTGTGTGTGTACGTGTGTGCTTAATTTGTGTATTATACATGATTTTTCTAATAGTTGTCTAGTTGTTGTTTTACATTTTAAGTCTGTTTCGTGTGAGTGGCTACATCTGTATTTTGTGTGCAATTATAATTTTATGAAACAAGCAGACTAATAGTTAAGGCAGTATTTTATTGTCTGTGTGTTTGATGATTTCCATTTTAGTTCGTGTGAACAATTACGTGTTCATTTTACTATGTATTTTTAATCTTTCCATTCTTTAGGCGTTTTGCTGTTTATGGCGTCTGCTCTGTCTGTGTTTGTCGGTTTAGGTTTTCGTTCTGTCACATGTGCATGTATATGACGCAGTTAGCTGATATCAGCGTTAGCAGTTTGTTGAAATAGTTCCCTTTGAACATCCGGAACCGGATCATAAAGTCATCTTCACCATATAATGCTATAATGCAGTCTTTATGTACGCCCGTTCCAGTCGTGTTTTCTGTTTGTCCTGACGTAAATGGTGGACCTCGCGAATAATTGGCAATTCATTCATGCTTGGATCACTCTCAAGGGTGGTACTTATCACCCTTGGTTTTCGCGGAAGTTGAGGGTGAGTAGGAGGGCCAACTTGGCCAAGTGCGATTTCTGAAATTGTGGTTGGCCCTTAATTGACTGACCCTTACACGGAGTTGACCCTCAAGTGCGTTTTCTGATTTCGGCTGTTAGTTTTCGAGGAAAGTAAGGGCGAGTTGGACGGCCATCTTGGCCAAGTGCGATTTCTGAAATAGCGGTTGGTCCTTAAACTCGCCCTTACGCTGAGTTAACCCTCAAGTGCGTTTTCTGAATACGGCTGTAATAAAACGTTAGGTGGAATTATATTTATAGAAACATACTCCATCCAGCTTACATTTTTGTTCTCTTTTCGTCTGACAGAGTAGACAGTATTATTTTTATTTGCCTTTTGTACAAAAAAAAACAAAAAAAAAACACGGTAGAATAATGCTTTGCGTACAAGTTTGGGTGCTACAAGAAATACACTACATTATGCTTCTTTCAGATTAAGTCTACTTTCTTTGCGTAACCACAGTTATTGTGTGCGCAGCGTATCTTGAGTCCTGCAGGTATTTTATGAGCAGCTACGTCTTCCTGGAGGGGACGGCTTTAATCGACGGCAGCCATTGTTTTTGTAACCATATTGGATATCAACAAGGCACTCGGTTACCAAAAAACATACAATCGATTATCTGTGTTCGTTCTAGGCGAACTCAAGATAGGCCGCGGACACTTTAGTATCGCGTTATGGTCACGTTATAGATAAAAGGAAAGTTATAGTTTCGTACGTTTTGCCTTCGATCATATAAAAACATTTTAAATTAATTCGATGCCTCAACTTTAAAGCAGTCATTATAGAATAAACTGATGTCGGATTCCAAATATAAAACTTCTAGTTACAGCAATATTTTCATGATTTGATTTTCCCAGATTCCAGTTGTGCAAGATTTGCCAGGTGTTGGGCAGAATTTCCAAGACCACGTCATCGTTGGAGGCCAGATGTTCACTTTGGACCAGCCCGTTGCTTTTAACTCTATACGTTATGAGACACCGGAGTATGAAGAATTATGGGAGAAGACTCATACAGGTAACTTGCCCGTCAGTGCCACTTTTTTTAAAGCTGACATACCCGTAGTTCCGAAAGTAGAGATCGAAGAGAAAGTTCAGGGAAAAAATCTCGGCCAACGCAGGTTTTCTTGCAAGACTATTTAATAAGAAAAAAAAACACCTAAATTTTGAAGCTCGCTTGCTCTTCTTCTGTGAGGCTACAAAAGACAATAACACAAACAAATGTTTAGAAGAAGTTTAGAAGTTTAGAAGAAGTTGTCAAGAAGTTCGCACCACATGGTTTAAAACTGGACGAGTTATGCGAAACCAAGATCATTTTAAGCTAACCTAACCTAACCTGACGATAGCCGATCTCGACACACGCTAGTTAGGCAACAAACACCACATCAGTTCAATTGTCGAGGACGTATACCATTGTTGCGCGACGCCATAGCGTAACTGTCTTACATGCTGAAGCATAGTTTGGCACATTTATTTGGGGAAGAAATAATAGTGCGGTACAAAACTGAAATTGTGGTAAATGGCGACCCACCTGACAACAATTAACTCATGTAGAAATGTCAGCTAAGCGGCTTTCAATACAAAATCTGACCCTCAGTAGTGCTGCACATCAGTTACTAGTTGTTCGTCTATCGAGCTAGTCCGCTCAGCCCATGCTAAACCCCATAGGGTAGTTATTCAACGATATCGAGATAACGGGAAAGCCTACAGCTATGAAATTGGACGAATTGCTGCAGTACGAATCAAACTGCTTCTTTTTTTTGGGGGGGGGGGGTTGGCCTGGGGGTGTAACGGGAATGGTGTGGGATGGTATTTCAGACGAAAGTATTGTTTCAACAATTGGACGGGTAAAGTTCTGACAATGACAGCTTGTATACTGAGTTGCGTATCTAGACACACGCTATACTGTGTCGCGACAAATCCAAATAACGTTGTCAAAGAAATTGTATACACGTCGTCCAATCCTCGAAAAGCATACAATAAAACCAAACATTAGTAAAGCACCAAGTTATGAATGGTTCGGAATCTAAAATGAGTAATATGATATAAACTAAAAAAAAATTTAATACAATTTACATATAACCAAAAATCTAAGGAATGGGACTTAAAAAAACGCGAGCAGGCGGTTTTTTTTTTACGTTTTATTCGTGATTTTTCAAGTGTGGGCGATGGGTTTTTTTTTTTTTTTTTTACCAAACAAAACGAAATCGGTCGCTTACATTTATTTATGGAGTACAACATCTACGTTTTAAGGCCAGGATAGATGTGCACAAGTTGCACGTTTGATAAAGTCATTCTTGCGATCCAAGGTTTGAGTTGGACAAGCCTCTAGATTAGTTTCGAGACGTTCATGTTAAGGGAGAAAAGAGCTTACGTGCCCATCGGCTCCAGCAAATGTTTGGTGAAAGTGCTGATGCGTGATCTGATACTTTTTAGACAATGTCATAAAAAACGTTTCATGCGCAAAAAAAAAAAAAAAACATGCTTGCGCTCCTGAGAACCACTTAATACACTTTTAGCGTCCTAAGCACTGTGCTATTATCTTATACTTTGTAGCAGCAATCACAGCATTAAGAAAAAGAGAGAAAAAAACAGAATTCTACAAGAGCCACCATGTATACAACGTGTAGGCCTGGTAACAGTTTGTTCAAAATAGACAAACGCAGTCGAGAAATATTCTAGTCAGTAGGAAGTAAATTTCATGAAGGCAGAACAGGGGGGAGGGGGGGAGTTATAACAATGAGCAGAGGTATTATTGGCATGAATGGGACAATTTAGCTAGAAAAATCCAAGCAGATAAACACAGGACAAATGGTTCATTTATTTTCAACAATAGTTTTCTTTACGATATCTTAGCCTCCATTCTGCCGATACACAATTCTTAGCAGTGCTAGATCGCATTTGCGTACGCAATTTTGCTAGTGATTATTTTTTTACTGTTTCTATTCAGGTCCCATGACAGTCCCAGTGAGTTTCGAAGGCGTGGCTTACCTCAGCACAAACGTGACGGATAATCCACCGGACTGGCCGGATATAGAAATATTCTTCAACAGCGATAACACTGCCAGGGTATTTCGGGATTATCTAAAACCGGTGAGTTGTGATTGTCATTTGTAAATGACAAAAAGGCTAAAAGCCTTTCTGTCGAATAGAACCCAATTTGTCGTGGTGGAAGACTCACCATCAACCTCGTTGAATGTTATTAGCGGAGTGCCCCAGGGATCGGTTCTTGGACCTCTTCTTTTCATAATTTACCTTAATGATCTTTATAGTAGCTCCAACACTTGCGAACAAAGTAAGTTTGCTGATGATATGATCAGCCATTCTCCCATATTAGGTGACACTGGTGCTTGTCTCCTTCAAAGGGAGATTGATGAAGTTTATAGCTGGTCAATTAAGTGGCAACTGCCCATCTCAAATTCAAAATGTATGTTATTCCACATAGGAAGCAGGAACCACTGTCACTCTTACAGTACCGCACCGTGTTACCAGATGTTTCCTCAGTGAGAAGATTAGGTGTCTGGTTTTGTTATACCCTTAAACAAACGATGCATTGTAACCACATTGTAAACAGTGCTCTAAATCGCCTATATATCGTCAGACGCGTTTTTTCATCGGATGACACGCATATTCTGCTCTGGGCTTTTAAAGTTTATGTCAGGCCATTGCTTGAGTATGCTTGCCAAGTTTGGGCTCCCAGTCTTTTAAAGGATATTGATCATCTTGAATCGGTCCAGCGCCGTTTCACCAGGTCCTTGAGGGGCTTCAAAAATCTACCATACGCGACCCGCCTACACCGTCTTAAACTCGACTCCCTTGAACTACGTCGTCTAAAGGCAGATCTTATGCTAACCTTTAAAATTGTAAGGGGATTTCTACCTCTAGATATCCCTTTATTCGAGTTATCAACAATGAAACGCACTCGAGGACATATGTATAAACTTGTGAAACCGCCCGCCGTGTTGGAGGTCCAAAGATCCTTTTTTGCAGTTAGGGTTGTCACACCATGGAACTCTCTTCCTGCGGATGTGGTTTCGGTGGCTACTGTGGATGCTTTCCGTCATAGTCTGGGGGAAGTTGATATGAAACGTTTTTCTAAAAATCCCCGAGTTTTGTTTTATCTGATGTTTTATGTTTTAAAACGTATGGATCGGTGTAAGCGGCTCTCAGCCCTGCCGTTTCCTTTACACCCTAACTGGTGTTCAAACCACATACTATTATTATATTATTATTATTACAGGCATAATAATTTTAAATAAGGGTTGTTCTATCGTAAGGGCGTCATTAAAGGTACCCGCTCACCGAATGACATGCTGCAGCGTCTAGCGCAGTCTAACATTATTTAGTGCTATCTGGCACTTGATTTCAACAAGCGAAGGCATGCGCAAAGAAATTTGTTTTTACACAACAAACTCGCCACGTGCCTTCTTAATGATTGGATGTAAAGTTGATGTGTCCACTTGCAGCAGGGAGCTAGCGGCCAAGGTTAATGATATCACTGTCACTAGATGGCCCCTATCTAGCAGTTCAAAATCTGTGTTTCCGAACGGCCGATGTATAGAAAAAAAGCACCTGTTATTACGTTAGGCTTAACTTTACCGCGTGCTCTCTGGTGCACGTCCACCAACTTTACACTCAATAATTAAGGAGGAACGTTGCTTGTTTTGTTTCGAAAAAAACAGAAATTTATTCTCGTGTTCCTTCGCATATTGAAAGTTAGGGCTAGACAGAACTAGATAGCAGTAAATGGCTGTACATGCTGCATCCTGTCGTTTGATGGCAAACCCCCTTTAATGTATGTGCGCACCACCAAGCCCGAACAATTAAGAACCGGAGTACTATCAGACACATCGAACAACTGACTGTAAAAGTTAGAATCGTATGTTTTCGGAACGCATACTACTCTTTATCGAGGGAGACCCGTATGAACACCTTGTCAAAAACCAAGCAGCAGAGTTTTTCGTCTGGTTGTAACAAGTTGGCACAAAGTTGGAAACCTATTAAGTCACCACCATCTTCCTTTTTGTCATTTCTTTTTTCCCCTGTTCATAAGAAAAAAAAACCCATTATTTGTTTAGTTTTAGTGCTGAACGGTGCCACACCCACCGCATCCACCTAAAGCTTCCACTCATTGCTTTGTGAAAATCTTGGCTGTTTTAAATATAAGATTTCGTTGTTGCACTGTTTACAGAGATGTGAACTTTCATTTATACTGATTTCACACGTCATAATTCAAAGCATGTTGTAGACGAGCGATATTGTACCGTGCCGTGCCGTGCCATGACAACCTACAACGTTTGACTTAACACGAAATTAAATTTCAATGAATATTTTAAAACGTATGAAATCAACCGTTTCATGTTGTCATGCCACGGCACGGTACGGTTCAGCTAGTCCACAACTTGCTTGGAATTTATTACATATGAAATCAGGCATGTTCTTTCGCAATTCCAGGGAGACTTCGTGGTCATTTCCCTTTTTTTCCCCCTTTTCCCCACTTA